>JAFVLL020017808.1:0-14284 GCA_021397915.2 Tor tambroides | reverse complement strand
TGTTGTTGTGCATCTCTAGACTGGTTGTACACCAGCTGGCATAAATACTCCAAAGTAAACTTCAGTAGCTATTTATAGGGCATTTTCAGGAAATGACACCATTTGTGACAAAAAAGGGGCCAAAAAAGTAATAACTTAATAGAAAACAATATTAATATTTATTAATGGAATTTCTCTTTGAAAGATATTTTGGGCCAACCTCATTCACAATGTTTTGGGGTTGAATATAAAGGTGAGATAAATACTTTTTTTTATGGTCAAGTTTTTTAAGTATGTGGTCAATGATGTCACCTCTTCAAATATGATGTCAGAATCAAAAAATAATTAAAATATAACAGAATAACACGTTTGAACAGAAAGTGTAGGTACAATGATAGATTTTGCATTTTAATTTAAATAATAGCATTTTTTTTTTTAATTGTATACACTACCATTCAAAAGTTGGGGGTCACCAACAATTTTTTTTTTAATAACTTGGTAACACTTTGCTTAAAGCCTTTATGTATAATGCATTATAAAAGTAGTTTCAATGCATTAATTACCTTATAATACAATCTCATGAATAATTGTAACCACAGTTAATACATTATAACACTTATCAATTCATTGTTACACTGTGCATTTTAAATTCAGTTATAAGTATTTACGACAAGATATAATGTATTACAACACACATTATGAATAATTATAATGCATTATACCCTTTAATAACCCTTTATAATGCATTATACATAAAAGCTTTAAGTAAAGTGTTACCAATAACTTTTATTCAGCAAGGATGCAAGACTAAAACCTTTTTATTCATCAGAAAATCCTAAATATATATATTAAAATATACTAAAATAGAAAAATATTTACATACTTTTGTTAAGTAAATATTAAATACTGAGTAAAAATAGTGATTCATTTGAATGGCTCTATTTGCTGAGGATGATCCCTGTAGTAGCCAAGTTGGTAACACTTTAGTATAGGGACCAATTCTAACTATTAATTAGTTGCTTATTAGCATGCTTATAATCAACATATTGGTGATTTATATTCTGCATTTCTAATCCTACCCAATACCTAAACTTAACAAATACCTCACTAACTATTAATAAGCAGCAAATTACGAGTTTATTGAGGCAAAAGTCCTAGTTAATGGTTTGTTAATGGCGAGAATTGGACCTTAAAATAAAGTGTGACCAGCAAGTTTAAAGTTTTCCAAGGTGTTTCAATGATATCGGGTATATTCACAAAGACAATGAGCTTTTATGACAAATCGCTCTTTGCTTTCAGAGTGGAGGAAGCTTACAAGAGAATCCAGAATCCCGCCTGCATCATCGTGGATGCAAGCCCCTCTCCACAAGAAGTGCTGCAACAAGTGCAGCATTTAATTTGGAACAAATGTCCCTTGTAAACAACCAAGGCAAGAAGCAATGCAATCCCTCTGCATACCACTAGATGGTAGTGTAGCATTACGATTCCATGCCCAGTCAGCTAAAGCCACTGTAAGAGCCCCAGTCAGCTGAGCCTGTTGATTGAAAGGGAGGCTGGTGGCTAACTGCCAGCGTATATTTCAGGGCTCCTATCTGGACATGTCACAACATATTCCCCTTCCCACAGAGCTTTAGTGATGACACGAGAGGGAAAGTTATTGCGGGTGCCGTAGCTGGGTGTCAGCTCTCATACGCAGGGTCACAGCGTCCACTTTCCTCACTCTGACTTATTCCCAGTGAAACACAGGAACTCAGCTAAAGAGGTTTGAGAATTCATCAATCACTTCAATTAGATTTAAACACAAGAACTCATTGTTGGTCAGCGCGGTGTTCATTCCTGTAGGAGATGGAATCGAGGGACCTTATAGAGGTATTAAAAGCAATAGATCTGATACAGGCAATTTAAACTCGTTTGATTTGTTGCTGTTGCTTTTGGACACAGAATCTGATCATTAGTTAAGAGTGATATGCTAGGACAAAAATGTACACTATAACTCAGTTTTCGGTTCCAGATTCCTTAAAGTCTGTTTATTGTACTAAAATAATCAGCTAAGAATAAATTGTAATCTAATACAAATCTTTTAAATATGTTTCTCAGGTTTCGCCTTATTTTAAACAAACAGTTCTCCTAAAAAATGAACATACTTGTCAAGTGTAGGGGAAAGAAATTACTCCATATGCTATATAACAAGTCAACCGATATTATTTGTGTAAACAGACCAATTTTTCATTGATTATTTTTAATTAATTAATTTTTATCACTGTCAAAACATGACAATGTGTTTACAAACCATTGATGAGATTTCTATGGAAACCTATTTATACAGAAAATAAATAAATAAAAATAAATAAATAAATAAATCTTTTTATCTCACAATTCAGATTTTTTTTCTCTCACTTTTTTTATCTTATGTTGCAATTCATACTTTTTTACCTGGAATTCTGGGAATAAAGCTGGGAATAAATAATTGTGAGATGTTAAATTGCAGTTTTGAGTTTATAAAATCAATACATCAATATAATATCAATCTGGTAAAGAAAAGTCTGAATTGTGAGACAAAAAGTCACAATTACCTTGTACACACAAACACGCACACACACACACACACACACACATTGATAGATAGATAGATAGATATAGATACAGAAGTAAGCTTGCTATTATGAGTTACCTTTTCATTTATATATTTATTTATTTATTTGTTTGTTTGTTTTCCCATGGCAGAAGCTTTAGAGCAATTGCCAAAAAAACAAAAAAAGAAAAAATGAAAAAAAGTAATCCATATGCTATATTCAGTGTCAAACAATATGTTTTTGTGTTTTTACTGATTTATTTATATTATTATTATTTTTTTAATGTTTTAATATTGTTTACAAACCATTCATGAGATTTACAAGCAAAACACTAAAAAAGTGGTTTATATGTGATATATGTGAAACAATATTTTTGTGTGAACAGAATGATTTAAAATTTTCTTTTTTAATTATTCATATTTTTGTCTGAGAATTTGTCAAAATGTGGCACGATGCGTTTACAAACAATTTTGGAATCTTAACACAAACACTAATGAGATTTCAGAGCTTCGGTGGAGGGGAACATTATCAGTAAACATCATCTTAAATTTCAGTCTGAATACCAGAATCTGACAACTACCGAAAGAGTTTTTATTTTTGGATTATTCAACTAATCTTTAATTATACATATGATCTACAATAATCCACATTTAGCACACATGCACACCTTCTGCATGCAGGCACCCATCTGCCCTCATGTACTAACAATACCACACTTATCCTATAATTCATTTATATGGTGAGCACTGCATTTACCCAGTGATAGCAAGATTAATTAAAGGTTTTAGTAATTATGAGCTCAGTGAGGATATGGGCCGGGAAAGACGGAGTGACCCATCTCTCTCACACTGATGCCTCAGCAGTGTGGAGAAGAGAGTGGGGTATATTCATATGGCAATTAATGGAGTCCTGTAGATCACTGTCAGACGGCTTTCCACACCACTGCGCAATTACACACTCCCCTTAGCCAATTATTGAAGCTCTTGCTATAGACGCAATTATATGTTTATTTTTTAACACACTGCATATACCCCATATATGCTTGGAGGTAGTTGATATTAATGCCTCACAGGCGTAAAAGGCCACATTTAAATGTGCGGCATGAGAAATGTCCAGGTCAGTGATTTTAATAAACGACTGAACTGGTTGCACTTAAATTCCTGGGATTTTCTGCTTGGAGACCACAGTGGTCCCCTGTGGTCTGACAGCCAGGTTGATCAATTTTCCATCTATTTGCTGTTGCTCTCAGTGGGAATATACAGTGTTTAAGGATTACATGTTCAGTTGTTATGGACAAACACTCCTACAGTGCAGTCCTTATGAACTAGGGAGGGGGTCAGACATGTGCTCTTAAAATACACAGAGCGTCTTGTAAGTAGCTTGAGCTGTGCTTTATGTATTGTCATTCTTCACTGACTGTAATAAGTCTTTCTTGTGGTGTATTATGATCATTTGAAGCTATAGTAGTATGTTTCTATAAAAAAATAAAAATAAAAATGTACACTAAATCTACTGTTCAAAGTTTGGGGTTGGTAAGATTTTCAAATGTTTTTGAAAGAATTTTCTTTTCTTATGACAAAAATACAGTAAAAACAGCAAAATTGTGAAATAATATTATAATTTAAAAGAAGTTTTCTATTTGAATATATATTTAAAAAGTAATTTATTATTTTACTGGAAAAGCTGAATTTTCAGTAGCCATTACCTAGAAATCATTATAATATGCTGATTTGGTTAAACAATGTATAACAATGTAAAATATTATGAAGTTTTTACTGTCATTTTTGATTAAATACATGTATCCTTGCTGAGTAAAACAGCAAGAAGAATATATATATATATATATATATATATATATATATATATATATATATATATTAAGTGCCTTATATATGTACACTGAACAAAATTATAAACGCAACACTTTTGTTTTTGCCCCCATTTTTCATGAGCTGAACTCAAAGATCTAAGACTTTTTCTTTGTACACAAAAGGCCTATTTCTCTCAAATATTGTTCACAAATCTGTCTAAATCTGTGTTAGTGAGCACTTCTCCTTTGCCGAGATAATCCATCCACCTCACAGGTGTGGCATATCAAGATGCTGATTAGACAGCATGATTATTGCACAGGTGTGCCTTAGGCTGGCCACAATAAAAGGCCACTCTAAAATGTGCAGTTTTACTGTATTGGGGGGGGTCCGAAAACCAGTCAGTATCTGGTGTGACCACCATTTGCCTCACGCAGTGCAACACATCTCCTTCGCATAGAGTTGATCAGGTTGTTGATTATGGTCTGTGGAATGTTGGTCCACTCCTCTTCAATGTCTGTGCGAAGTTGCTGGATATTGGCAGGAACTGGAACACGCTGTCGTATACGCCGATCCAGAGCATCCCAAACATACTCAATGGGTGACATGTCCGGTGAGTATGCTGGCCGTGCAAGAACTGAGATGTTTTCAGCTTCCAGGAATTGTGTACAGATCCTTGCAACATGGGGCCGTGCATTATCATGCTGTAACATAAGGTGATGGCTGTGGACGAATGGCACAACAATGGGCCTCAGGATCTCGTCACAGTATCTCAGTGCATTCAAAATGCCATCAATAAAATGCACCTGTGTTCGCTGTCCATAACATACGCCTGCCCATACATAACCCCACCGCCACCATGGGCCACTCGATCCACAACGTTGATATCAGCAAACCGCTCACCCATACGATGCCATACACGCTGTCTGCCATCTGCCCTATACAGTGAAAACCGGGATTCATCCGTGAAGAGAACACCTCTCTCCAAAGTGCCAGACGCCATCAAACGTGAACATTTGCCCATTCAAGTCGGTTACGACGACGAACTGCAGTCAGGTCGAGACCCCGATGAAGACGACGAGCATGCAGATGAGCTTCCCTGAGACTGTTTCTGACAGTTTGTGCAGAAATTCTTTGGTTATGCAAACCGATTGTTGCAGCAGCTGTCCGGGTGGCTGGTCTCAGATGATCTTGGAGGTGAAGATGCTGGATGTGGAGGTCCTGGGCTGGTGTGGTTACACGTGGTCTGCGGTTGTGAGGTGGTTGGATGCACTGCCAAATTCTCTGAAACGCCTTTGGAGATGGCTTATGGTAGAGAAATGAACATTCAATTCATGGGCAACAGCTCTGGTGGACATTCCTGCAGTCAGCATGCCAATTGCATGCTCCCTCAAAACTTGCGACATCTGTGGCATTGTGCTGTGTGATAAAACTGCACATTTTAGAGTGGCCTTTTATTGTGGCCAGCCTAAGGCACACCTGTGCAATAATCATGCTGTCTAATCAGCATCTTGATATGCCACACCTCTGAGGTGGATGGATTATCTTAGCAAAGGAGAAGTGCTCACTAACACAGATTTAGACAGATTTGTGAACAATATTTGAGAGAAGTAGGTCTTTTGTGTACATAGAAAAAGTCTTAGATCTTTGAGTTCAGCTCATGAAAAATGGGGGCAAAAACAAAAGTGTTGCATTTATAAATTTATTCAGTGTATATATATATATATATATATATATATACAGTGCCTTGCAGAAGTATTCAAACATTTTTTTTTACAATTTGTTATGTTGCAGCCTTACGTTAAACCGCTTTAAATTACTTTTTTCCCACAATAATCTACACTCCACACACCATAATGACAAAGCAAATAACAGGTTTTTAACATATTTGCAAATTTATTATACATAAACAACATAAATGATTCCATTGCGTAAGTATTCAAACCCTTATCTGGGACAGTTGAAATTTAGCTCAGGAGCATTCATATTGCTTGTAGACATTACTACACTTTGAGTGAAGTTAACCTGTGTCAAATTCAATTGAATGGGTATGATTTGGAACGGGGCACAGACCTTAATAAAAGGTCTAAAAGCTGAAAATGCACATCAGAGCAAAAACCAAGCCCTGAGGTCAAAAGAACTGCCTGTAGAGCTCAGAAACAGGTTTGCGTCAAGCCACACATCTGGAGAAGATTTCAATTTTTTTTTTGCTGCATTGAAGGTTCACAGAATCATGTAGCCTCCATTTTCCATAATGGAAGATGTTTAAAACAACTAGAACTCTTCCTAGACCTGGCCTCCTGGCCAAACTGAGCAACTGATGGAGAAGGGCCTTGTCTAGACTGTGACCAAGAAGCTGATGGTCACTCTAGTTGAGCTCCATGATCATATATGCAGATGGGAGAAACCTACAGAAGGACAAACATCACTGCAACACTCCACCAATCTGGGCTTTATGCTGGTGTGGCAAGAATCAATCTTCTCCTCAGTGAAGACACAAGAAAACACACTTGGAATTTACAAAAAAGTATCTAAAGGACCCTCAGACTCTGAGAAACAAGATTCTTTGGTCCGATGAACCTCAATTCCAAGCATCATGTTTGTTTGAAGGAAACCAGACACTGCTCATCACCTGCAGAGTACCATCCAGAAAGTGTGCTGGTAGCAGCCTCATGCTGTGGGGCTGTTTTTCAGCGGCAGGTACTGAGGGACTCATCAGAGTAGAAGAAAAGCTCAATGCACCATATTGAGATGGTCCAGAGCATTCAGAACCTCAGACTGGGCAGAAGGCCCACCTTCCAACAGGACAATGACCCTAAACACACAGCAAGAGTGACTTATAGACAACTCTGTGAATGTCCTTGAGTGGCTCAGCCACAGCCTGGGCTTGATCCCAATGAAATATTTCTGAAGAAACCTGAAAATGTGTATCTGCCCCCATCCAACCCGACAGAGCTTGAGATGTGAAGAGGTGAGAAGAAGAATAGCAGATAATTGCCAAATGCTGATATGCACAGCTTGTCGCATCATATGCAAAGAGACTTGAGGCTATAAAGGTGCTTCAGCTAAGTACTGAGTTAAGGGTTTGAATACTTATGCAACATACTTATTTCAGATTTTTAATTTTTTTAAATAAATTTACAAAGTTGTAACAGTTCTGTTTTTGCTTTGCTATTATGGTGTATGGAGTGCAGATTGATGTGGAAAAAAAAAGTAATTTAATGCAGTTTAACATAAAGCTGCAACATAACGTGAAAAAAAATGAAGGGATTTGAATACTTCTGCAAGGCACTGTATATACTGTGTGTATATATATATATATATATATACACACACACTTACACACACACATATATATTAAGTTTAAAATAATAATAATAATAATAATAATAAATCACAATTGTGAGATATAAAGTTGCACTTAAAAGAAATACATTTGCTACTGATGGATAAAGTTGATAAAAAGTCACAATTACAACAATTAGGATCATGTTAATAAATCCACTTTATTTCTAACACACAAAGTAAGTTTATTTTAATAAACCTAATATACTGTACAACCTCATATATTCAAAACCCTACAAGAAAAACTACATCACAACCTTAATTTTTCATTTCGGTCTAAACTATTTATAGAAAAGACACTTCTTTAACCAAATGCTTGAATCTAAAGTGATTTACAAATGAGGAGTTAAACAAGTCTTACAGTAATCAGACATAAAAACAAAGCTGAATGCACTGAACCCTTTAACCAAACATTTGATCATATGTGCTTCTGAAATATGAAAAATCAGGTCAGAGTGCAGAAGGTGCAGAGGGGAAAGGTAAGCCTCCATCCTCCCCAGCAGGCCTCACGAAATCTACATCGGCCACTTCAATATTTCATTAGCACAACAAAGAACAAGACAGAGAAAACCCTCTCTGTAATAATTAAAGATCCAGCAGGGATGGAGCCGCACAGCAGTCTGCAGTCCCCCCGCCTAAGTAATAGATCAAATGAAAGCTGTCCCTATGAACATGAATAATGAGTGAAGTGTGCTGAGAGAGGTGGGGGTGATGTAAGAGGGTGGGCTGGAATGGGATCTAGAGACCTGGCACTGACACCCTCCTTCTCTGGGCCCAGAGATGCTGCCAACTGCAGGAGGGTGAGGGGGCGAAAGAAGCCTATAGGACCCTATGGAAGAGATGGCTGGAGGAGGACCAGAGAGGCACTATATGTGTGTGTGTTTTTTGTGCTTCTATAACACTAAATCTGCCAAATACACCAGATGATAAGCAGGCGACTTTAGATCAGCGTTCAGAATCCACAGTGACCTTCTGGGGGTTATGATGAGGATTATGATTTTGTGATTAGTAACGCTTTACTTTAAGTTGTAGACATAACAATTTGCGCATATAATGGATTTATTTGATCCAAAGAACAGCAAAAACTTTTGAAATATTTTTACTATGTTAAATAACTGTTTTCTATTTGAATATACTTTAAAATGTTATTTGTTCCTGTGATTTCAAAGCTGAATTTTTAGCAGCATTACGCCAGTCTTCAGTTCTTCAATCAACATTCTTCTTTTGTGTTCAAAGGCTGAACGAAATTCTCGCAGGTTTGAATGTAAAAGATGACAGAATTTTTCATTTTTGGGTGAACTAACCCTTTAACTAGTTTTATGCAAAGTATAGTGTTATAAATGCACATTAATTAAATATTATTTTGTAATTTTACAATACTGTTGTATTTTGTACATGCAACTATTTCTCATTTATTGTAAGCAAAAAAAGTTCCATTCATTTCAACAAATTGTTGCCAAGCCCCACCTCCAACTTGGAAACTCAGGCCTTAAAAAAAGTTTTGAGTTTCCCACTAATAATCACAACAATGTGGTGGCATTCATGTGCATTCAACTCATAAATGCAATCTTTTCAACATGACTTGACCGCACCAAAAGCATCAGTATACCTTAATACTGTGACTTAATCAAGATTCTTTTTGTATTAGTCTGAATGGGACTTAGTTTGAAAATACGACAAGCTGTTACATTTAGAATAAATAAATACATTTATAACTAAATAAATACATACATATTGATTTGAGAGATTTATTTTATTATGTGAGAAGAGACTGTGAAGCACTGAAGAAGCTGTGGTTGCCTGGGACAGTGATCAGTTATAGAGTTTAGCACTCATTATACACCAACACTTGACAACAGGATGCTGCGATTGACCAATCAGAATCAAGTATTCCAGAGACTCACATGATCAACCCTTGTTCATATGAAAATTTGGGCAAATATAGGCTTGCATTTATGGGCAGATACATTCTTAAACAGATGCACAAACAGAAAATGAGCCAAACATCAATGTGCATGTCACATTTTTGGAGCATTTCTCGGAATTGCGATGAAATTGCAATGGGTGTTCCTGACAGCAGATAGAGGAGCTACTCCAGGAATTGTTAAATATTTAAACACGCTTTACGAAGACTCAATAAAACGTTGCAGTTGTTCACACTCAAAACCCATCAGGTATCCTCTAGTAGAGCCTGAACAGCTCTAACTATAGAAGTGACACTTATATCTAAAGTTTCACCGTACAACGACGAAAATCACACTGAGTGAAATGAGTAACTATTTGAGACTCATAAAACTGGGAGTGATTTCTCCATGTTTCTTGCTTGAATCATGTCAAAGGAAAGAATGTTCGACCTAGTATAAAAGTAAAGAAAAGAGCTAGTGACAGATTGATCAGCAACCACTCCAGAGTAAACACAAAAACAGGATAGTGAACAAACTGGCCTCCTGAGTGCTCCCCTCTACCAAAATCATGCCAATTAGTTCTCTGTATTCTTAGCGGTTCCCCTATTTTAACGGGATGCCCTCTCACATAAATTGATTCTCTGTGGTGAACTTGAATCTTCCTTGTACTCCATTCAAGATGTTCCCGTCCTATCTCTTCCTTAGAATAGGACCCAAAGGCCACGGTTGCCTAGTTGCTGGTGGCTGTGCATTCTTTATACTTGAAATGTTTTATTTTTGTTTTAGTGCCATTAATGGTGGGCACGCTTTAAACTTCATCAGCGTCAACTGTCGAGATGAAGTGCTGTGTCTGTTTATTCCTCTCACTTTGTTTATGTATTTACTGAGAATGCCCTGCGTCTGTACTGGTTTGTTTTTCACAATCCCACAAACAAAAATGAATGCAAGGTTGAAAAAAAACGTAAGATCTTGGATTGTGGAATAAAAAATGTTTAAACAGCTTCTGCTGCACACATAAATAAAAGTAGAGTGACTTCTTTCGCTCTTGTCTGAGCGTCAGGGGAAAAGCGTGTCTACGATGAATGTAGTGAGAAGTAAGATAGTTGGCGCTTAGAGTGTTCTGGTTGGGAAAAGAAGGAAGTCCGTTGCATTTTTTTCCTCGCTCTACTGGAAACACTGGAGAGCATATCCTTAATTATCACATACAACAACCAAGACCAAATTGGCTGTGTATACATATTTCATGAGTGTCATTCTCTCTCTTAAAAGAATAGTTCATCCAAGAATGAAAGTTCTGTCATCGTGTTGTTTTAAACCCATATGATTTTCTGTTTCTCGTGGAACACAAACGCATGTAGTTCCCCCCCCCCAATGAATAAATGAAGCTTTTAAGCTTCAAAAACGCATGCAAAAGAATCATAAATATATCATAAAAGTATTCTATATGACTTGTGCGCTCAAATCTTCTAAAGCCATATGATAACTTTGAGTGAGGAGCTAACCAAAAAGGTCATTATTTATTAATAATCTTCTGAACAGAACTGAATGTTATTGTGAACAAATCTTCTGGACCATTTGTGAACCATATCTAGCTTTTCTCATGTAGTAGGAAATGACAGCTAAAGCAGATATCAAGATTTTCAGTGAATGATGACTTAAAGGGCACCTATTATGCAAAATTCACTTTTACATGTTGTTTGAACATAAATGTGCGTTAAAAGTGAGTATACAACCACCCTATAATGATAAAAATTCACCTGCTCCTTTTTTAATCCCCATAACTCATAAGCAGTGTCTCAGAACAAGCCGTTTGCAGAAATTGTAAAATGTGACATCACATTTTACAGGCCCCGCCCACAACTGTTGATGGACACTGCTGTATTAAATTTCTTTCCAAGCTGTTTACCTTCACAGACATAACCGACTGTTTTTGTAACTCATGTGTGTTTTTAACACAAACTTGTGCATATTTGACAGTTTAAGCACAATAAGACATGAAAGAGAATTTAGTTTAATACTCACATGCCGTGTGACAGCCGCTTTCTGTACACATGCTTCAGATGTGTGCGCAGAAAACTGTATATCAGAAGTTTAAACTACGTTGGCCGAGAGAGCTCAACTTGCTGCAAATAGAAAAAAACACCTGCAAATTAAGAAAACAACTTCATCAATTTGACATCACACGTGCTGCAAATGCTCACAACACAACCAAACAAAGAAACGCACTGCAAATAAAATTCTTTATTTGTTTGCTTTGTGAACATTTGCAGCACCTGCTGTCAAACTGATGAAGATGTTTTCTTGATTTGCTGGTGCTCTTTTTATTTGCATGTGTTTTCTGAAGATGCAGCGCGTTGAGCTCTCTAGGCTACCATATTAAACTGATATGGCTTTAAAATGCATGTTTACAGTGCGATAGACATGATAATCAAAATCAAAAAGATGTTTTTAGCAGAGTATCTGAGGTACGAGCTGTAAAGGCACAGCCCTATTCTGGAAAAGGGGGCAGGGAGCAGCAGCTCATTGGCATTTAAAGAGACATGCACGAAAACAGCATGTTTCTGCTTCCACTCAAAATAAACATTTTAAAAATGATATAATAAATGATTTGTGAGGTATTTTAAACTGAAACTTCACAGACACATTCTGGGGACCCCTGAGACTATGGTTTCAGAAGAGTTGGAAAATAACATGTAGGGACTACTTTTATGATACATTTATGGTGTTTTGTGTCAGTCTCCATTCATAGCAGTTGCATGAAAAAGACCATTCAGAAAATGTAGAGTTTTGACATTTGCTTTGTACTCCAGTGTGTCACCTCATTGTCGTGGGCTGTTGAAGGGTGTTTGAGATGAAGCCCTGAGGTGGGAGAAAGAGATGAGTGAAATCCTCACTCTTTATCCAGAATAAGCTTCATGAATCCCCTTACACCCATTTAGTTTTCTTACTGTGTGATTCTTCTGACTATGACCCAGTCATCTCCCTACTTTAGAGTTCACTCACTCCTCCTCGTAAAATATGGAGCTTATGGCCATTCATCTCTATAATCATCTGGGTGCGTGCTTGGCGGGCGGCTCCAAGACAAGCTAACAAGAACTCAGGCTTCATGCCAGCTTCCTATAGCTCCGTTCAAAAAGTCCCCACTTTTTCAAAAGGTAACACTATTGAATGTCCCGTTGAGAGTGGAAAGCCTTTACAAAGTGTGTGATTTGAAATGCTATCATTCCTAAGTATGGTTTTATAAAGAGAAGCATTATGTTGTCACAAAGAATAATGCATGTAGTTCACACAGCGAACAGTGGCTTAAATATAAAGCTTAATCAACAAGTCAAATGCTCTGAAAACCTCGAAAGCTGCAATAGCTTGAGGTGGACTTTCTTTAAACAACTAACTGTACTGCACAGACATACTGCAGTAAGAAAAGTGTCTGTCTCAAACTGAGCTGATGTAAAATTCAATACCGAAATCATGAAGTCATATTTTTGCTTGAACACCATAGTAGTACATTACATTAATATTTTAACACAACAAAATCTCCATAACACAACGGAAACAAGCCACAACGCAATGAAATATGTACAACACAATGAAAACAAAGCGCAACACAATGAAAACAAGTCGCAACCCAATGGAAACAAGTCGCTACACAACGGAAACAAGCTGCAACACAACGGAAACAAGTTGCAACACAACGGAAACTGGAACACAACGGAAACAAGTCACAACACAACGGAAACATGTTGGAACACAACGGAAACATGTTGGAACACAACGGAAACAAACTGCAACACAACGAAAACAAGTCGCAACACAATTGAAACAAGTCGCAACACAACGGAAACAAGTCGCAACACAAATTAGTCCTATGCATTGTGTTGTGCCAGTTCCATTGTTTTGTGGAGATTTCATTGGGTTGTGCATTACTGGGCCGCCGTACCTAAAAGCCTAAAAGCCTAAGCTGACAAATTTACAATTTAAGAGAGTTTATATTTAAAGGTTATTTATACTCTATATAATTATATATATAGTTTTTTAACATGAAATACTTTTTACCCTGTCACTGTAATGAAACATAACTAAGATAAACTATAATAATATAATATAATATAATATAATATAGTAGAGAGATAGTATTGTGTGTGTGTGTGTGTGTGTGTGTATGTATATATATAATCATTACTGTGAAATACAAGGAAACAAGGAAAAATCAAAAGAGTAAAGAAATGTGACACATATTTACCCTATGTCACTGTAATGAAACATAAGATAAACTATAATAATATAATATAATAGAGAGATTGCATTGTGTGTGTATGCATATATATATATATATATATATATAAAATCATTACTATGAAATACAGTAAACAAGAAAAAGTCAAAAGAGGAAAGAGATGTGCCACCACTATTTCATGGAGTCTTAAATTATATTTGGTATTACACATTTCCTTACATAAAATACACCACTCTGTCAAGTAACATAGGAAGTGCCTTCTGAGTGATGCAATATGCAAGATCTTCATCCTGAGACCACAGTTGGGGGCCATTCACACAGCGTGCATTTGCACTGTTTTTAAAATTGTTTCCCCTTCAGGAACTCGAGCTGCGTCCGAAAACGCTATGGGAACGCCTTCAGCGTGACCGCGCTCTGAATCACATGTACAATCAGTCCAAT
>JAFVLL020017807.1:0-11969 GCA_021397915.2 Tor tambroides | reverse complement strand
ACGTGCAACAGTTTGTGTAGTGCAAGAGTCAATGTGGTGAGCGAGTGACCTCTGGTGGTGAGTTAACGGAAGTTCATGGACCGGATTCGTGACAAGTCTATTAATAAATGTCTTGTGAAGTGAAAAGCTGCGTGTTTTTTATAAACAAATCCATCATTCCAAACTTCACACCATTGCTTCCGGCCAAAAAATATGAGTCCTCTATCCATAATATTGCTTTCTCCAGTGAAAAAGTCTCGTCTGAATCAGGAGAGAAATATGCATAGATCAAGCACAGTTTACAAGCGATAACAGCCTTAAAGAGTTGTAAACAAATATGTAGATGGATTTTGATGTGAGAGAAGAACAGGGGATACTTTATCACTGGAGAAAGCATTTTTATTGATTATGAACTCTGATGGCACTCATTGACTGCAGTGGATTCATTGGTGAGCAAATGGTGTAATGCTACATTTCTCAAAATCTGTTTTGATGAGGATAAAACATCTGCATTTTGCCAGATAATATTCAATTATGCATTAGGTAAGTCTGTCAAGAGTCTGCGGGTGAACATCTGAAGTTAATGAGAGATTACATTTTCTGGATTAAATTAGTAGATGTCAGAAACAGGAAGTAAGCTCTACACATTTGTCACATGCATGATAGGTTTTTTAATTCACACTCAAGTCTTTCATCCACCATAAGTGGGGAAATTATATAATTCATGATGAACTCAATGGCTTCCATCAGTCCCGCTGCATTTTTACTTTGTTGGTCGTATCAAAAGCGCAGTGTTTGCCAGATGGCAAAAATAAACCATGTCTGTTCTCCAAGTGTGATTTCACATGAATGGCTTTGATTCCGTGGCATCTGAACTCAAGCTTGTGTTAATAACAACCTTCTTCTGTGAACTTGTTGACGCTTTGAAATGTCATTGATGCACGTCAAATAATTGTGATTCGTTCTTTAAACATCCTTAAAAGCGGTCAAAGCTAATCAAAATCCTTTTTACATATTGTAAGTGAGAGCTGTTGGTGTATACATATGATCCAGTCTATTTTGAGCGTTGTCCCTATGTGGCTTCACAACAATGGGACACTTTTCTGTTACTGCACTGGCTATGAATAAAACCTACCCTCATTTCCTGAGAAACAATGTTGTGTTGATTAATATTTTTGTGGAAACTGTGACACGTTTTCTCAGGATGATGAATAGTTTATTTGAAAGTTTATTTTTTATTCGAAGTAAGTTTTTTTGTAACATTGTTAGTGTCTTTGTTGTCACTTTTGATCAATTTAATGCATCTTTGCTTAATAAAAGTACTCATTTCTCAAAAGTACTTATAAAAATGCCTTAAGTACTTTTGAAGAATAGTGTTGGTATGACCAATAAATATATTAATAATATAAATAGTGACTAATAAAAATAACAAAAGTGATTTGAATAGAATAGAATAGAAAGTGTTAAAGTGTCTATGAATTGTTTTTGTTACACTGGTTGAAAGTGTCCAAGACTCCTGGTTCAGAAGTCCACTCAACGTGTACTGTAATCTCTTAAAGAAAACTGACACTGATCCTTATAGCTTTTGTGTATAACAACCATACGATCCCAGAGGAATTTTAATGGTTCATCCGCTGTGTTCCCATCACCACATTTGAGACACTTCCAGTGCAACATGTGGTTATTCCTCCCAATGGGATTCTCAAAGAGGAAAAGAAAATGTGTAAAAAAGGAAGTGCTTGGATCTGAAAACTACAAGTAATTGCATGTTCCTGACAAAAAGTAGCACTATGTGCCTGTTTAGTTTTGTGTGTGGTTTCCTTGTTTTATACCAACAAGCAGATATGCGCACAAGCCTTTAACTTATGTGCACTTATCAAATTGTAAACACTGGCAAGCAAGCCTGTATATTCATGTGGCAAGACTGTGGGGAGAGCAAACATGAGACTACAAGTTTCCCAGCTTAAGATTTCTGTATCTGGATGTGATAATGTTTTGACATATAGACACTTCAACCAAGCTATAAACAGTCTTTATGTGAGGCCAGATAATGTTAGGAGGCTGTATGTATGTATGTATGTATGTGTCTATCTGTCTGTCTGTCTGTCTATCTATCTATCATTTCATCTTAGGTTTATGTTTTCCCCCTTCACTTTTCCATAATTGATACCGAACTCCTGATGAGCTCTCAAAACTATTTTTGAGATGCGATTATAATATTTTTTTCATGTTGTCTTACAGTGCCAATTACCAGTTTAGCTTCACTTTACTAAGCTGAATATGAGGATGGTGCTGATTTTTTGGGCTCCGTCTTAATAACTGGTTCCTCTCCACCAAATCTCTCTGATATGAGCCTTGACTTTCAAAGGGATTTCTTTATTAGTAGTTGAGCAGCAGCATAATCACCAGCTCCCAGGGAAAACCACTGAGTGAAATAATCAACTGTAAACAGCCAGGGAATGTTAATTATGCACTGGCTGCATCCTTAGAGGACAAAACATATTTAACTTGCAGTTTCGAACGGCGGAGAAACCCCGCACATGGTTGTGTGGGATCACACTAAATTCCACGTTTTCATTGCATCCCAATGACATGTCTGCACTGTAAAGTGATGTTTTGGACAATGGCATAAGACTCTGGCCCTCTTCACTGTTGTGCCTCTTGACAAAGGTGTAATTTTAGTCTGCTTTCAGAGAGCGAATTGTCTCCTTATGCAATTTAGATCTCTTAAGATTATAATCAAGGAAGTTTTGCTAAAATACAGTCGCAGCTTTGACCATATTTGTCTCTGAAGGTCCACATTTCTACGACTCTCTCACATCGCTTGCATTAACCAAACTGCTGACAAAAGCGAAATAGCTTGTGCGCAGGACCGAGACAAAACAGCTCTGCAAATCAATGAAAAATAAAACAGGACTGTTAGAAGATTGTCACTCAGAGACACAGACATCTGGCTCCTCCGTATCGTTTGGAGATCTTGTTCAATTTCAACAGTAAAACATCACCCTGTGATAGCCAGAGGGATAAATGGGCCTAAAACGACGTTTAGGACTCATTCAAGGGTTGAAGACACAGGTTGTGTTAATATTCATATGCTGAACATCACTATGCTAAATATCATCTGCTCTCAAATTGAAATAAGCTGTTACTGGAAAGCCATTTGGTTTCCAAAACTTGTCGTGTAGAGTGAACTTTTTGATCTCATATGAGAACAGTTAAGTTAGAACTGGCACAAAGTAAAATGTGAGATCTCGCAAACATCACGATGGACAGTGTCACGTGTTTTCCATTTGTCACACGTTGTTTGTGATGTCCAAGTCAAGAATGTCCTAAAGCAACTCCCTGTTTCCTTGTTGTAAAGGTCTGTCAAGATGTGGACAAAAATGTGGAGCTTCCAGCAGAGGTCCTTCTTTTATCAGTTTTATTGTGACAGGTTGCCATGTGTTGGGACAAACTGCTTCAGTGCTTTATTGTGGACTTCGGCACATCGCTTTATACCACATAAGACGGCACAAACACATGTTCTACCCATCTGCCCTTCATAAGATCTTTGTGTGTTGAATGAATGTGTGTATTTCTCGCAGGAGATGAGAGGCGAGGCTAATAGGAGACGCTATCAAATTTTGGCCATAAAGAATCAATGGTGCATGCATGGAGACGAGGATTGTGAGGTTCGGAGACTTTATGGCTACTTATAATGGATGTAAAGAATGTTTCTGCAGCATCCGCCAAATATTTAGCAAATTTTTAATCCTGTCCTAATATTTTGACAATCCTAATGCAAACTAAATATCCACTGTGATGGAGAGTAACTCCATCAAAGGTTCAAGCAAAATAATGCAGTCTCCAAAAGTAACAATGCAATCTCCATTTAATACTATAGTTTATGAAACATTTCAGAAAAAAAGACAACAAAAGACCAATTACAACTAAAATTTTAATTATTTAAAAATCATGAACACAAAATAAGTGCATTTGCTCTAAAAACAGCCATAGTGAAAAATAAGGTAACACATAATGATTTGTCATTATAGTTATTATAAACTCTCCTCAAAAATAGGCTGTTCAAATTCTGGTTTCACTGAGCATTTTCAGATTTCATGTTTTTCTTTTATTGTAACCATTTTTAACAACTTTGTAATTTTATTTGATAATTGTATTTTATAATTTAATTTATACTTTTTCTAACAATGTTTTCTCTCTCCATGCTGATTAGTTACCACCATCCTGGAAATGACATCAGATGATGCTTCTCACTGAAGAACGATCTGACCCGGCTTTCCGATATCTGACATATGCTCTGTTCCAGTGGTTATTGTTAAGTAGAAGGTAAGTGAATTCCATGTTCTAGATTGTCTGGAACACATATGTGACCCTGGACCACAAAACCAGTCTTAAGTGTAAATTTTTCGAAATTGAGATTTATACATCATCTGAAAGCTGAATAAATAAGCTTTCCATTGATGTATGGTTTGTTATGATAGGACAATATTTGGCCGAGATACAACTATTTGAAAATCTGAAATCTTGAGGGTGCAAAAAAATCTAAATATTGAGAAAATCACCTTTAAAGTTGTCCAAATGAAGTTCTTAGCAATGCATATTACTAATCAAAAATGAAGTTTTCATATATTTACGGTAAGAAATTTACAAAATATCTTCATGGAACATGATCTTTACTTAATATCCTAATGATTTTTGGCATAAAAGAAAAATCGATAATTTTGACCCACACAATGTATTTTTGGCTATTGCTACAAATATACCCCAGCGACTTAAGACTGGTTTTGTGGTCCAGGGTCACATATTTTATTCAGTACAAAGGCATGGGTATGATATTGCTTGTATACAAAAGTTTTACAAACAAGACGTTATCTCAGGTAACTTGCATTTAGGTGCAATATAGCGAGTCTGTTTTATTATATTTGTAATAAAAAAGGCATTTTCACTAGGGGGGGCACTGAATTCATAAAAGATTTCCTGAACACCGTAAACAGAAAACAGTATTATTGTCTTTAACCGTGACAGGAAAACTCATAAATGGATGATCCATTCTGATGTTCTTCCATGAAGTTGCCATGTTCTACAAAATTCTTTGAGCCCATAGATTCCTGTGGATACCTGTTTTTTAATTTCCTGTCGAGGACCATGCAGGGATTCCTCACAAATTTAATAACAGCAAAATAACCCTGCGTGACAAACATCAAAGCTGCCACATTCAAAAAGGAAGGTCTGGACGATCAAACCAGAGGGTGGGTTTGCATGCCTCAACAACAAAAAAAGCATTTTTGTTGTACATTTATTTGATGATTATATAGAGTAGATAGATATTGACTTCCACTACTGAGGTTGTGTCCAGCAAATTATGTTTTTCTCTCAAATATATCTATTATATAAAATATTATATGCAGATCTGTTGTATAAAACAATATCACACACACACAGTTGTGCATCTGTACTGAGTAAAATATGTGTTCAAGACAACGTATATATTAATGTCTAGGTGTGCTGTTTATCTGTCCGATGTGATATTAGAAAGGTAAACAGATTTTTCAGGTTCTTTTTGCTGTTTTTGTTTTTCCAGAGCCTCTGGCAGAATTTCAACTTCATTAGAGTGCCTTTTTGTCTAAGGTTATATAACACAGCATCAGTAAATAATGTTTGGATATTTCTAGCACCTTGTGTTCCACATGTTTAATTCATGAAAAAGTTTCTTACTGGTAGATTTTTTACAGAGGACAAAGCTGTTGCTAAGCTCAGGCCTTCGGCCACACAGAAATGCGCTAACTTCTCCGGCCCTCCACTGGAGACTCTCTCAACATGCAAGAGCGTACCTCTGCTGTGCCCAGCTTTATAACACTGTTTTGGCCTGTTGCTAGAAAACCATCATTATGTGTTGTGAGGACTAAAGCCTCTGTGGACCATGCATAAAGAAGCAGAAAAGGGGAGCTGGATCCAAACTCTGCGAGGAACAGGCATGTGACCATGTTTTGACCCTTCTCTTTAATCAAGGTGGTCTGAGTTGGCAAAGATGGATCAAAGTGTCACTGAGACAAAAGGAGCATTCACAGGAACCTTCTTCAATCTCAGGCAAGCACACATGTTTTGCACAGTGCCATATGGTGTTTAATGTTGGCGTTTAAAGCATGCTCAAGGAGTGAGCTTATGATGCTAGCATAGTTGCTAGCTTACACCACGTCACAACTTTCTGATTTGGGGATGTGTTAATTCGAAATTCATTACAGAAGTGGCATTGATCACATTAGGTTGTATTTGTAAATTCTGACAGCATAGTTTAGTTTGCGTGCATTTTGTTGATAAAGAAAAGAAATATTAGCTATTTAGCCAGTTAATGAGCTGACAGGCTTGCATGATACAACTACACTTGCCGTAATTCACTGTGGTGGCATGAGAATGATAAAGTACACAGGCTAGCAATCAAATACACACCCACTGTTCATCTTTTGCTGTTGATTTTTTTGCAGTAGCACTAAAAGGCTTCTGTTTTCTGTGTCTGTTTATTCTGAACAAAATCACATTGTTTTATACAACTTCTGAACTTTAAAGGGATAGTTCACCCAAAAATCAAAATTCTGTCATTAATTACTCACCCTCATGTCATTCCAAACCTGTAAGACATTTGTTCATCTTCAGAACACAAATTACTAAGATATTTTTGATGAAATCCGAGAGCTCTTTGACCCTCCCATAGACAGCAAGGGTACTACCACGATCAAGGTCCAGAAACATAGCAAGGACATCAATAAAATAGTCCATGTGACATCAGTATTTCAACCATAATTTCACGAAGCTACAAGAATACCTTTTTGTGCACAAAGAAAACAAAAGTAACGACTTCATTCAACAGTTCTTCTCCTCCTCATCCAGTCTGCTGTGGCACGTCGCCATTGTGGCGAGAGCATCACGACGCATGCTATGGTCTATGGAGGGTCAAAGAGCTCTCGGATTTCATCAAAATGATCTTAATTTTGATTGTGTTCTGAAGGTGAACGAAGGTCTTGAGGGTGAGTAATTAATGACAGAATTTTCATTTTTGGGTGAACTATCCCTTTAAAGTATAGGAACTTCCCAGGAGGAATTGAAGGGAGTATTACTTGCTAATTTTTTTGTAAATTGTACTCAGACTTTCTACCCCCCATCATTTCTGATCATTTTTAGTCATAAATCAGCAAATAATTTCACACTGTTTTACCACCAGTGTTAATTTTTATCTCATGTGAACCAATCCATACTATAATGCAGTGACAGTTCAGAAGTTTGTGGTCATTAAAATTTTATTGTAAAATAAATTAATAGTTTGATGACTCTGGAATTCATTAAAATGATTGAAATGACACTAAAGACTTGGTTACAAAATGATTTCTATTTCAAATAAAGGCTGATTTTTTGAACTTTCTACTCATCAAAGAATCCAGAAATTATATTTGTTCTACTTTTTTGCATCTGTTCTTATTTACAATAACAAAGATAAAATAAAAAATAGCTTTATTGTGATTAAGGTTAATATATTAATGATCATTAAGAAAAGAATTGGAGAAGATGCAACGTTGCTAGGTGATTTTGCTTTGGAACCTTCAGAAAACTTTAACACTGTTTTTCTCAGAATTCCATTATTTCCATTATTCCATTATTCCAGATTCCAACAAATCATATATAGAGAATAATAGAGAATGCTCATTATGACTCATTTTGCCAGCACAGGTCACATATTATACTGATACTTGAATGATTATGTGACACTGAAAACTAGCATAATGTCTGCTGAAAATTCAGCTTTTCCATCACAGGAAGAAATTACTTTTTAAAATATATGAAACCAGAAAACAGTGTTTTTAAAACTAGTAATAAATTGCAAAATACTGTATTTTTGATCAAATAAAGGACGGCCCTGGTTACTACCATGTGTAAACCATGATCTTGCCTGAGCATCTGTGATTATATCACCTGAGATGGATGTTAATTCCAGGTAGAGCCAGAAGCGACTGGCTATTTCTCAAATAAAATCCGCTTAAAATCCCTCCAAATAATCATCACCTCAGCTTCATCTGCTGTGCCTCATGTGGATCATGAGTCATGTGGTAATTGCTTACCTGATGAATTGAGATTACTGAGAACTGGGGCACAACCACAAGAATAGTGTTAAACATCTCCCAGGGCATTAAATCCAGCCATTAGTTGAAGTAATATGGGTGATGCATGTCTAATGAAGGACTTCACTGTGCTTTGAAGCATATACAAATGTCTAAATGAACTAAATGATGATGATGTCAGACACGTGTGTATTTGTTCTGTAATCAAGTGTAAACCTCTGCAGCACACAGGACACAAATCAAGCAGTGATGTTACTTGGAGGAGACAGCTGGTTACTTCATAAAATAATCTTGATTAGGATAGAAGGCACATGATAAACATGAGTCTAAACCAACAGAATATCAAACTTTAATTTAAAGTAAACGTTGCTAAACTGATTACTGCTCCTCTATTAATCAGTAATCGTACTAAATCATGTAGACATTAAGTCATTGTTGGGCTGTTTTACATCAGAGACCTCTTTGGTGACCTGTTTTTCGCTTTGTTCAGATCCGTTAAGACCAGACACCTGGGCTGCATTGTTTGTTATGTTTTGTCATGTGAAAAGGTCTTTAACAACAGAACGTAGTGAACTTGCAGGGGTAAAGGGTACAGGAACAGCTTCACACCCTTGGTCTGACAACAGAAGGGGTCTTTAAGGAGCTTTTTGAAGTTATTTGTTCATGTCTTGTACATTTGTGAAGCAAGATATCCAGTTACTTTGGTGAAAATCTGACAACAACAATTCCTGTGAAGTCAGGCCAAGGGTCTCAGAATTTCCCAATAGTTGGCAATAACACCTTAGCTTACTTTGGCAGTGGCTGGTGGAATGTATTGCCATAGGGATAAAGATGATTACCTGATATGAATAGGTATATGTGCACTACCGTTTGGGGTCTGTAAGAATTATGTAATGTTTTTAAAAGAACTCTCTTATGCTCACCAAGGCTGCATTTATTTGATACAAAATACAGTCATATTCTGAAATATTATTACATTATATACAACTGTTTTCTATTTTAATATTTTAAAATTGAATTTATTTCTGTGATGGCAAAGCTGAATTTTCAGCAGCCATAATCTTGTGTGTCACATGATCCTTTAGAAATAATTCCAGGGTTCCTATGCAGTATGGAATTTTATTTTAGTAGTTCCCATGTCTGGAGAAGTATGGAAAAAAGAAAACAGAGCATGGAAATTTTTTGTTCCCCTGTTTTGTTTTCTAAGATATTAAATTGAGAATTTCTAAAAAATAAATTGATCATAAAAGCAGAGTGTTTTTCATGAAAATGTGAAAGCATATTAAACATAATCCTATATTTTCAGCTGAAAAGAAATATCAATATTACTATTCAGATGTCACCATTGCCCTGTGCTTTGGCGGATTTTTACTCTCACTCCTTTCCTGATGGATCTTTTTGCAAATAAGTACTTTTTTATAACGAAAGCAAAACATTTTATGTCTTATAAGTTATTAAAACAAACATTCAAAGTTAACATCTCTTCATTCAGGCTTTGCTTGTAGTAGTGTTGTTCAAAGTACCAGTACTTTGGTACCAAGTCAGTACTGAAATTTTAAAAACGTAACAATATCGGCTTTTCTGCAGTACCAGTAATTCTGAGTACCATTCTGAGTCCAGAATAGATTGCAAACTTTGTATACAATAGCGCAGACAAGGTGTTTTTTGGACAGCTGTCTTCGTAATCGTTACACATTCAAATTTTTCCGCTTTCGTTTCACTCAATGAGCTAAACCTCAGTGATCAGATATTGCAGCTTTGATTCATAATCTGCAAACGTAATGTGTAAATGCGTATAAGCGATTCTTTCATCTGCTTTTGAAATTGTTTTTGTAGCCTACTGAGATGATGGACAATGATGATGTGTAATAGCATTAGTCATGTGTGAGTTCAACAAATTGCTTCCAGAGCAATATTCAGCTCAGACCCACATTTATCCTAGTAAAACTGGAACAGAAAACAATGGATGTGGTTTTGACCTGGTAGAGTTGTCTGAATGCTCAGGTGGTCCATCAGATTTTAGTGGTCTCGTGTTATTCACTAATGGGCCTTTCTGATTAGGAAATTTCACTTAAGTGCGGCAAGAAACAGCAGCAAAGCACCTCCTGCAGAGTGATGCCGTCAACTCTTGGGAAAAGGAAGGGTTATCTCTTTTTATTGAGGGTATCATTGGAATTGTATCAGGCCACACAAACAGACCCCTTCATGCCTTTGGACAGGCCCTAGCAAACATGAGGCATTTATTAGTATGGATTCCAAATGATTAACAGGGCAGTACTGAAGAAGGAGGTCTGGGTTTAGTTGGGAGCTGGAGGAGGGAACGGGCATCAATCCGCTCCTTGAGAACAGACGTTTCCCTTCTCCCCCCGAAGGCTCTGCAGCAGGTGGTTCACATTTTATACAGCATATAATTGAATAATAATAATAACAACACAAATTCAGTATGAAATGGAAAATTCATCCTGGGAACACAAAGCAAAGTTTCCAACATGATTCCATCCTTGACTGAACCTCATGACACCATGTACGTCAGGTGAGAGCTGGAATGAAAGGGCTCATGGGTAATAAATCCCAACACTGTTTTATAGCTGATATGGAATTTGCTCCCTGTTTAGGACAGTGCTTAAATATAATGAAAGTGTTTTTTCTATTTGATCATTTTCCTCTTTTTTTCCTCTTTTCCACATCCAGGGGTTAAATTGATGTTTTGGAAGTCGGGGAGCATGGTGGTGATTCTGATGTTGTTGGCATGAGATAACATGTTTTGGTCTGTTATTAGTCCACCAGGGTCTGGCACTGACTAGTGGTAAGTATTATACTTATTAAAGCAAAAGCTATGCATGTAAAATTAACAAAATCTTGACTGCAGCACAGAGGAAAAGGAATGGATTGACAAATGAAATGCCATTGATTGCGTTCTTTTTTAGACCCAGATTTAATCCCTTGGAACAGTGAAATTTGTGGCATTTTTGAATATAGAATCTGATTGGTTGTGGAACATTTTGAGGTAATTCAAATGACTCATTAGCATTTTTTACATTTTACCACTTCTCTGTCTATTCATGGCAATATTGCTTCTTTTAAACATTGAGAAACATTTAAAGGTACATCGTAGTATCAAGTTTCCTTTTGTTTTTCTTCTGGTAAAGTTGTTGTTAGTAGTTGTCAAAACTAATTTAAATGAATGTCTAAGAATAGCACAGATTTACTAGTTCCCGTCATGTGCACAAAATTCTTATATGAAATTATGTATTGTTCAGAGTGCAAATGTGGTATTTTTGGCCTTACATGAAATAAGCAAGGGCTCAATAAAAGAACCTGGTGTTCTCTTGTAAAATTGTGAATAGCTCAATAATTAATCATTGAATCAATTTTATTATGCCCACTGCATTTTACAGCTCAGAGTCTGGATGTATTTGCAGTTACTGGAATCAAAGTTTTATTGCAGAGCCAACATACTGTTCCGGTTGTTTAAAAAAAATTCCTTGGTACCTTGTAGGTGTTATAAAACAACAGATTAACAGTAATAGTGAGACAATTAAAGGCCCATGTGCTCATTTTTTCTCTTTATTCATGTTATCAAAAAAAACCCCAAAAAAACAGAAGGTAAAGGTAATGGTAAACTCTGTGTGTTTTGTTTAAAAAGTTATTTTAATGATCTGCTAATAATGTCAGACATTATTTTATTTACGCTTAAGCAGTATCTTTGTTTTTTCCAGTTACGATATCTGAGCTTCTTTTACATGAGAAGGAAAAATGCATAAGTTTTTGCATAAGTTAATACAAGCAAATACAGGTGCATCTCAAATTAGAATGTCGTGGAAAAGTTCATTTATTTCAGTAATTCAACTCAAATTGTGAAACTCGTGTATTAAATAA
>JAFVLL020017804.1:0-11558 GCA_021397915.2 Tor tambroides | reverse complement strand
TTGTAGAAATCAACAAACATGTCTGTGATTGGCTACTTTGCTCCCCTCTGCGAAAATTCATTGTAAAATCATTTGACGCTTTCCAAAGCAGAAGATACACTGGATTGTTTGCCAAATCTATTTCGTTACGCTATTATTACGAAGAAAATAGATCCTAGACCAGGATCGAGTTATGGGCAGTTTTTCCATCTAAAAGCAATCAGTTAGACTATTTTACACTATGAGTTAGACTATTATACACACTAAACTAAATTCCAGCCGTCCCCCTCGGTCCGGAGGGGGGGGCACAGTGATGTCCGTGGGGGGGCAAAGCCCCCCTGGCCCCCCCTCTGGCGCCGGGCCTGGTCTAAGGAAAGACGGTCTTGTCAATCAACTATCGTGGGAGCGGTCTGTACAGAACTACGTCATTCTGACAGGGCTCTCACAACAGCCTGATTTGAGAAAGCGGATTTTTAAAATAGGGATTTAAAAAAAAAAAACACTGGGTGGATTTTTATCATTATAGGATGGATGTGTACACACACTTCCAACACACATTTATGTTCAAACAACTTGTAAAGTGAATTTTGCATCCGATGACCCATTTAAAAAACTTTTCTTGGTTATGTGAAAGGTAAGGGAACATTCCTTTTTAACATTTTGAAAACATTATGGGAACACTACTTTTGAATGTTTTCTACACATTCTTAAACAAATGTTAGACGAACATCCAACTAAAATATTCCAGAAAAACGTTCCATGGACAATGCATAAAAAAAAATGTTTTTGTGCTAACGTTTGAGAACGTTTTTAAAGAACAGATAACTTTGAACAAACGTTCTATTAAGTTTGAGAGGAAACCTTCCCAAAATAATCCGAGAACGTCAACGTTCCCCTGGTTTCTGTAAGCTATCTGTCAGAAGATGCATCTTATTGGGTATCTTACATTTAAAAGGTTGAGCAAACCAATAATGAGACTGATTGGCCATTTAATTTTCAAGTAAAATCCTTTGTCGGTACATTTGTCATATATTTAATTATTAATCTTCGTGGATTTGCGCGAAACATTCTAAACGCTTAACGCGATAAACGTGTAACAGACAGTGAAATCGGAGAATATAACACCGAATATGAACGCAACACAAAAAAGGTAACTTACGCGTTTCCCCCATAAAAAGAAAACCATAATAAAATAGCTTGTATGTATTTAAGACAGTTATAGATACTGAAGGACCGCGTTTGTATTCTGAGTTCATCTGTTTACCTGTATAAACTCATCAACTTTTTTTAAACGTTGCCTCAAAACCTACCTTTTTAGCAAAGCCTTTGAATGATTCTTAACATTTCTTTTTGTTTTTAATCTGTAGAACTTTGGGATTCTGTGTGAATATAAAGTCCGTTATAAATAAAATCTATTATTATTATTATTATTATTATTATTATTATTAACTGCCTACTGAATTTGGGTCTCCTATATTAATATTTTTTCATCTTGCCACGTTAAGCGTTTTCTGAATATTTTTTAGGGAAACGCTTAACTTTAGGCATTGCCTTATTCATCTGCTTTCCTGCATACATTCATTTCAGTCCTCATGATTTCACTGTATTTGTACATTATACACCTTCCCACATTATCTGCGTTTGTGGGTGAAAATCAGCGGAATTCTGTCGATATGATTTAAATTTGGTAAATACATAGAATAAATCAAAACACTGATCACAGCAGCACACGAGGGTGAGAGGTGTGTAGATCTGTTACTGTAAATGAGTGGCGCTGGAATTCTCTGGAAATCTGCGGAACTTTCTGTGGAATTCTGTTGGCGCAGATTCCGGGAAGGACTAATTATGAGTGTTTTTCGGCGCATTTCTCGGAAAACATTAAATAGCCTACTTTCATTGTGTTCTAGCCAGGTGTATGTGCATGTGTAGATCACGTTACTGTATACAGGGGTTTACATCAGCCTCTGCAATGACTCGATATTCTCGTGAATCTCAAAAGTGACTCATCGCACTAATACGTCTTTATCGCTCAGCGAGAGACCACCTATTCCCGTCTTTCATTTCCATTTCTTGGCAAAAACAGTCGCGCTCCTTCCTCAGCGCGCGCGAACTCTCGTGGTGACTCGTGCTCGGTGCAGCGCTAAAGGGACGGAGTTTGGCAAGCCATTTTAACATTCTTTCATTAAAACTAGTATCTATGATACTTATTTTTGATTGCAGTTAGAAGAATAATATCTAATGTTTGTCGTTCTTGACAGAAGTATCTTTTAGAATGCACAAATAGCCTACTAGCCAGTGGCGTGCGATATGGCAAAAATATCATATCACCATTTGGCAAAAATATGGCAAAAATATATCATATGATATGGCAAAAATATGGGAAAAATATTATACGATATTTTTCGACGATATGGCAAAAATATCATATCACGTTTTTTTTTTGTTTTTTTTAGAAATATCACGATTCACGATTTTATCACGATTCTTTATCATGTTGGTTTTTCTATTTTGCAAGTTGTTTGAGCATTACAGCCAAACTAATTTCCCTATTATAAAGACAGCCTTTTAAGGTAACAAAATATAAAAAAGGATGGTCGATATTTAGGCCAAAGTGGGTGAAGATAAAAATCTTTGTCATTATTTTATCTTTGTTATTAAAAAATTAGAACAAAGATACACATTACAAATACACACAATATACAAATAAAATAAACAGTGTTTTATTTTCAGGTAGGCTACAATAGGTGTATTTAGCAGGAGCATTCAAGAAATTGAATGAACAAATATAAAAATAAAACACTATATAGACTGATTCCTATTAAAGCAACTGTATTAAAGTTTTTCAGTCAAGAGTAGTGAGTGATTTTTCTCTTTGTGTTTGGTGTTTTATTAACATTAAAGGAATAATTCACCCAAAAATAAAAATAGTGTTATTTTTATACCATCATTTACTCACTCAAAAGTTGTTTTAAACCTCAATGAGTTTCATTCTTCTGCTAAACATAAATGCTCTTTTGAAGAATGTGGAAAACCAAACAGTTGCTGGTCCACAGTGACTTCCATAGTATTTTTTTCCTACTATCAAACTCAATGTGGACCAGTAACTGTTTGGTTACCCAGATTCTCTCGAGCCTTTACAAAACAAAAAGAGTTGGACAAAAAAAAAAAATGTAGTAAGTTGGACATAATTGCTGAAAGTTAAAATGAAATGTACAAACATTTATTCAATATTTTTAAGTGTAAAAATGTTCCAAAAATATTGAATAGCTCATAGTTGATTTTTTTTTTTTTTTTAGAATATACTTCCAGGGCCGCTGCTGGCCAAATGGGTGCCCTAAGCAGAATTGTATTGCTGTGCCTCCTCCCCCAAATATTATGAATGTAAAAAAAAAACACCTACTATAAGGGTCAAAATATAACTTTAATAAAATCTAAAAGTAGCCTAAATAAATTGTATTATTTACAAATTACAATTGTAGCACTGTAGACTGTAGACAGTTACCTATGCCTATTAGTCTGATTGATTTTATAGTCTCAAGCATTCAGAAATCACACAAAAGAAAACTAAGCAGTTTTACTACGATAAAATCATTTGTTAATTTTTGTAAGGGTTTTGATGTGCACATGTTTTTTGTTGAAGAAATTATAGAGGCTGTAGCATTTCTATAGCAAAAAGGTGGCCAAAAATGAAAGATTAAGTGGATATTTGAATTAGCCTAAATGTATGGTCAGTATTAAAGGACTTGATCATCCTGTAAGTGTAACAGCATCAATTACCAGGCCTTTGGCTCCATTTGCAGGCATTTGTAATATGTAATGTACATAAATTGCTTATTTTGTATTACATTACGTAGCCTATTTTAGCAGTGTTATTCAATTAAATATAATTATTAATTAACCAATCATTATTGCCTCAATAATTTATATAATGCATTTTAAGTTATTTTAAAGGCTTTCGTTGGCTTAGGTCTGATTTTTTTTTTACCACAAAAATAATCTTAGTACTTCTTTGTAAACTATTATTTGAAGTAACAAAACTGTGGTTAATTTGTGGTTACCAACCATGGCTACAAGAACCATGATCTTTGGTTTTATTCATAGTAAAACCATGGCTAATTTTCATAAGAGAACATGGAAACTCAGAGCGAATATAAAATGCGTTGGTGGTGGTGAAATTATTACCAACATTAAAACACATTATTAACGTCAACAGCCAAAGAAGTTTCACAGGATTAGAAAGTATCTGAAAGTGACTTCATCTTTTTTTCTTTTTCTTTCTTGGTGCCGGATTCCTGATGTGTTTTCATGGCATAGTTGTCCATCAATTATGATCATTTGCATTCGCAAACATGAGGTGTGAGCGGCAAGGGAATGGCGTGTCACGTGTGTTTAGCCTACTGCCCTGCCTTCACTGTGTATGTTAATTAATTATATAAGTATAATTAATTTCCAGTAACAAGAAAAAAAATACTGTTAACAAATGAAAATGTACTAACTAGTGACACTAAAAAGGATACCACCATTAGACTAACTAGTGAATAAAGAAGTAAAATATAACAATAATAGATATTCGTTTAAAGAATACATGTTGACACGGCTTGCCATAGACAGAGAAGTGGGTGGGAGCGAGTGCATAGATCGTGCACGCGCCAAACCAAACCAGTGCGTACATGTGTCGCAGATTCTAAAACTCAGAGAGAGCTGGAACAGCGGCGGACCTGAGTATGCACCAAGAGTACCAGAGGGTTTAAATCCTAAAAAAGAAAACACTCTAATAGTCTACGCAGAATAGTTAAGTGACATTTCATCACCTGAATAGCAATAACGAGAGAGATAAGAAACTCTATTTGCTGCACTGGATCATCTCATGAACATGGAGCTGTTAGCAATAGGGGAGCAAGTGTTTGCTGTGGAGTCAATTACGAAGAAGAGGGTAAGAAAGGTAAGGACGTTGTTGGTGCGTGCAAAAATGCACTTCGGTCAGTTGTTTTAATGCAATGTATTCTGCACGCACTATTTACTTTCTGTTTTGAAATGATTAATCCCACCTAAGTCTGCACAGTTTTCTTCTGTTGCCAGTTCAGGAATGACTCATGAGTGACTAACACTTAAATTCGCGTAACGTTTCGGAACTTTTTCGTCGCGTGACTTTTCGTGTGCAAAACACTGCGGTAAATTATTTGCTATTTTCTAAAATATGTGAATTTTCGCAAGGTCTCGAAAACTGAATTGCGAGCGCTAGAGATGGAGATGGGTGTGTGAGAAGAGAACAGTATCATCATCATCTTTTCCTTCGATGCGCTTTTCGCTCGGAAAATCGCCGCGTTTAGTGGCTACGCAGTTTATTTGTACGCGCGCACAGCCAGTGTTGATGCGTGTATAACATCAGCGCAGTTTCCAAAATAATCGGACCAGTTTAGACCAGCTGCAGAATAAACGAGACTGAATATGTTTAAATAGCAATAAATAAAATTAGTCATGTTTATTAACAGAGCACGCACATTGGTAGGTGTTTGTTTGTGTATTTATTATTTTGAGTGTGGTGTATAGCCAGGTGTTGTAATGTGCAGCAATAGCTATGACGATGAAGACTAGCGCTGCACATGCACGCGGGTTTCGTTTCGTACGCTCAAGCATGAGGAGAGGCAAGACCAGACCTTCGCAGTGCTGCACGTTGCACAAAACGAGTTGTTTACGCGTTCCCACAGCCCCACCTACTTCCATCCAATGAATGTTCTTGAAACTCGCTTTTTTATTTTTTTAAATGGAACTCACGTGCTCGCCCCTCTATGACATCACGCGCCATAACATTCGCGAGGGCGGCGCCATTCTCATCCTGCATAATCTTTCACGTCAAAATACTACTGAGTGTTGACGTCTTAAAGAGACAAGCATGCTTTTTCAAAATCTGGGCTGTTTGTATAGTGGATTTGCTGAGAACATAATGGTGACGTATGTCTCCCTCTCAACTTTAAAAGTGAAAATGACCCCTTTTAATTCTTTCACTTTCTCATTTCAGGGAAATGTGGAATATCTGCTTAAGTGGCAAGGATGGTCACCCAAGTAAGTTCTCATAAAAGATTGGGAAAACATATATTAGTCATTTTATTAAAGACAAAATATAACAATATGTGGTCGAATCCTACGAAAACATGTCAAGGTCACATTTCACCAGCCCTCAAAAAAGATTAGGTAAAACACTAGAAAATTAGATGTTGGATAAAAAACAGAATCATATTCTTCTTCTTTCTTATGTCACGTGTTTTATGCCTGAATCTCACAAAACTTGTCAAGAACATGTCCTGATCATATTTCACACCAAAATCAAAGAAGAAAAACAAAGCAAAACAAAACAAAACAAAACAGTGTTTTATGTAAAGATAATGAGTCCTTTTTATGTATTTATTTATTACAATGGTATTTTTATTAATCTAAAACAGAACATTACATACCATCATCAAGTATATATACTTTACATTATCATTATTGTTTTATACTATTACAGTAATGAGAAATGACACTCAGATGTCATGGAAATATTGCAGTGTTTATTTCTTTTGATTTTGGGGTGAAATATGAGCCAGGTATGTTCTTGACTGATTTTATGAGATGAAAATTACTATAGATTATAAAGTTTAATTCTGGGCAAAAACAAAATATGATTGCCATATTCTATACTGGAGTATTTGCATTACAAATATTTGTGTGTATGCTTGAAACTCGTTTAGCTGTGTGCTGCTCTAATGATCTGTTTGGGACTGTGTGATTGTCAGGTACAGCTCCTGGGAACCAGAGGACAACATATTAGACCCTCGTCTTGTCCTCGCCTATGAAGAAAAGTAAGTCGGCACTCTGGGAACCTTCGGTTACTGATGGGGAGATGAATATGCTGGAGGCAACGGGATGTTCTTACCTTTCTATCCCCCAATTCCTTTGCATATCTCTCTCTTTCTAACAGAGAGGAGAAGGAAAGAGCTCTGGCTTATAAGAGGAAAGGGCTGAGACCTCGTCGAGTTATTCTGCGGGTATGAGTTACCTCTTTACTATTTTGATGTCCAGTAGCTAGCAGTTCTTATGTAGTTCTGATGTTTTTGTTTTTTTCTGTAATGCACAAACTCTGTGTTATTTTCCCTAAAACAATATTTTAAGCCTCATCCAACTCTTGTGTCCTTTCTGTAAGAAGTACCAAATATTTTATTTCAATTCATATATCATATATCCAACAATCTGATACACGTAATAAAAAAAAGATCTGATGTAAAAAAGTGTCCTAGGATCTGAACTTAGATTCATTGTCCAAATTTAGCATAGCATCCACAAGGGACTTTTTCTTTCGGACATGGTTCAAAACAGTTCTCTGTAAGTGCATCAATGGAGCCATCTAGATTTCAAGATAATGTACTGCAGCAGTTGTGAAGAAACTTCAGTATTTCAGAAAGAACAATCTAGCCTGACCAGTATTTGCAACATCTGATAAACACAGCATAATCTCACCCCTCTAACAGAGCATCTACCCAATGGACCTACGAAGTAAAAACAAGGTTCCAGATAAACCCACCCCAAGAATCCGCCTGTCACTCACCCGCTCCGTGGGGACGGTAATAGATCAGAATGGGCGGCGCTGCAAGATAAGGCAGTGCAGGTCCAAACTCATGAATGACATCAAACCAGGACGACATCCACTTCCTGCAAAAGACTTAGAGAAAGCATGGGGTGGAGACGATGAAGATGAGAGGAAGAAAAAGGTGAAGATGATGGACAAAGAAAAGGACAAAGAAAACACAACAGAAGTGCTCCAGGACATTCCAAGTGGTAGGTGTTGTGTGGCATCAATATGACAACTGTTGCTAAGATACACTGCAATGAAAATATTCATGAGGGCCATTCGGAAAAATCTTGCCAGATATTTCTGAATCACAGTGACAACACGTGTTTAATGTGATTAAGAAATAAGATGTAAGATACTCTGTCCTCTGCAAAAAGAGTTTTGTTTTAGGTACTTTTTCTTACAATGAAAGGGAATGACCGTTAAACTTAAAAACTGGACCATAAAAGCAGCCAATACAACATTTGCCATAAATTTCAACTCTTCTAAAGCCATTTCACCTTTGACTCGTTTATATAGCCAAAAATCTATTTAACCCCTCATCATAGCACTCCAATCTCATTTAAAAAAAAATGAAACTGGTCATCTTAAGATATGAAGTTGTGTCAGGTTTGATGACAGTGACGTTGAATATCGGTTCTTACGCCTTGCAATCGATCATCATTGACATAAAATCAAATGTGACGTCTTGAAGCAGCAACCAAATGTGAGATTTTCAGAGCTGCGTTTCCCAAAATCATCATTAGCCTAAGTTGATTGTTGAGACCATTGGTGCCAGTGGTTTCTACGATCTACTACGATTTGGGAGACACAGCCCAAGTCGGTTTGCTCCTCATTTTATAAAATCAATTTCACAAAGTAGTCCATATGACTTCCAATTCTTTAGAAGTTATACAGTAGGACCAACGTGATATTTATATTGATAGTTGACAAAAGTCTTCCCTTCTGCTGCTGCTTTTGAATCTCTTTCGCATTTAAGTACATTCAAATTTGTTGTTAAAGGTGTGTCACGACAGGTTTTAAGTCAGTAAAGATCACTGACACCAAAGCTTTTATGACATATCTTGAAGCAACATAACAGAAGGTCATATGTGTTTGGAACGACTTTAGTGTCACTAAATAACTTTCAGTTCTAGTTGAACAATTCCCTTCAAAGTTCATTGAGTTTCTGTTGTTTTCTGTCAGGTCAAGAGATGTCAGAGGGTTACAACTCTTCGGCAGAACATGAAGCTGAAATCACCATCAAGGAAACTGAGAACTGCTCTTTCATTTTTGACCATGCTGAGAGGCAAAGTGAGGATACAGATCCAGTTTTAGGAGCAATAGAAAACAGTACAATCACCAACACACAAGAGAATGAGCCAGTCACAAACACTGCAGGGGATGAGGACTCCGAACGGGTATCACATGACACAACAAACACTGACCAATCACTACAGAACAGCACCAAGTCAGGAGCCGAGCAAGGTGTGTTTGACACAGTACAGAACAGACCTTCGGTTATCGAAGTACATTCGAGCACTACATGGAGACAGGAAGAGGTAAGAGAAAGGGGTGAGGTAGACAGTTCAGAGGTCAAAGAAAAGGAAGGAATGGATGTTGACGTTACAACAGAACACACAACATTATTACAGGTCCCAACTGACCAATCACAGACTCCCTCCACCACCACAGCACATCCCGGGAAAGTTCTTGTGACTCGGGTGACGATAAATTCCTTGACCGTCACCTTTAAAGAGGCTACGAGTGCAGAAGGCTTTTTTAGTGGCTATGGGTTAGAGGTTTAAGTTGACAAAGGAACCCAAGAACATACAAAAGATTTATGTACATTTAGTCAGGACCAAGTGAATAATACAGTTTGCAGTAGTGAAGCAGATATTGTCTAAGCAAGGTAAAGACATCAACAAGGCATTTGTTTTCTTAAGTTTTCCTTGTGTCATTGTGGTAAAATAAACATTGAAGGACGACATTTCTGATTATACTCAGTGATGCTGTATTCGAAGACTTTAAGCATGTAAAGCAAATCTCTGTATCTGTACCACTACTCTTCCATCAGCAGCAGTCATTGACTTAACAATGAGAAGAAACTGTTTTTCAGTTCTGACTCGAAGACAAAACTACTGTGATGTCACCTCTTTTGTCCTGTAACCAACCAGGTAGGAAAAGGAATGGCCACCTGGCTTTGTTTCCATATCTGCACCTGAGCTGTCTTCACTGTTCAGAGGCCTTTGTGCATTTTTTAAGAGACAGTATTGGTTTACATTCACAGCTGCTACAGTGGACGCTTTCGTAGGGGTAGATCCTGTTCATCTGAACACATGTGCTTTAGGTGTGCTTTTAGCATGGCAGAAATCAGAGCCAAGCCTAAGTTACATGTTTTGGTCGTGGTGATAGTTGAACATGACTTGTCAGCTCTGTTGTTGCTCTCACATGTGACAACTACTTTTTTTTGCTTGTATTTACAGCAAATAAATGGAAAAATAAAGTTGTGGGTGATTTTAATTCATTTTGGAGTAACACTTTTTTGTGTGTAAGCCAATTTGTGCCTCGAAGTAAAATATGTAGTAAAATAGAGTGATTCACAATTGTAACTTAATACCCTGTAATTGGGACTGTATAAGTTCCAACTGCAAGACAGTTACATTGAAATAATCACATAGTATGTTACAGTTGCAACTACTGACCCTGGACCACAAAATAGCCAAAAATACACTGTATGGGTCAAATTTATCGATTTTTCTTTTATGCCAAAAATCATTAGGATATTAAGTAAAGATCATGTTCCATGAAGATATTTTGTAAATTTCCTACCATAAATATATCAAAACTTAGTTTTTGTTTAGTAACATGCATTGCTAAGAACTTCATTTGGACAACTTTAAAGGCGATTTTCTCAATATTTTGATTATTTTTGCACCCTCAGATTCCAGACTTTCAAATAGTTGTATCTCAGCCAAATATTGTCCTATCCTAACAAAGCTTTTATTCAGCTTTCAGATGATGTATAAATCTCAATTTCGAGAAACTGACCCATATGACTGGTTTTGTGGTCCATGTTCAAATGAAAACAGTTGCAGAGTCACACTATGAGACAAAGTCGTATTGTGAGTTATGAAGTCGCAATTACAAGAAATAGTAACAATTATTAAACATTAAGCTGTTTTTTGTTCCTTTTTATTGTGAGGCAGCTTCCTTAAAATGCATTCAATGAACGTCTTCCAGAGAGCAGGGTAAAATAATCCTGATTACACACTCTGGAATACTTAAACAGCGAGTACTGTCAGCCAGTTATTGTCACAAAATAAACCCAGGAGGAGAATCTCAAGTTGATATTCTCTTGTCAAGCAGACCAGGTAAATGTTCTAAACTACTAGTCAAAAGTTATGAAACATAAGCTGTCAGTACTGCCATATTTGCTGACGCTAAAGCTGATTCTTAACCACTCAGGGAAAGCCACACTTTTACCGGTCAGTCTCTACAGTTCCCTTTCATCACCTCTAGGATAATTTGCAGGAGCAAGTTTCTTCAGTATCTGTCTGAACCTCAACCAGCAATGACAGCTGGCTGATGAGTCAACTATGACCAGCCTAACAGCCCTTATTAACACATTTAACCAAACAAACCCAATCCAAGAGCACTGCCATTCTGCCAGAAGAAAGTGTATCTTTTTGAGTCAAATAAAGAGATAAAAAGATTAAAGCAGAAAGCCAAATGGTTAAAAATGGCAATCTAGAAAGGCGTTTGTCAGAGGAGGGACAAAGCGGTGTGGAATAAAGGTAAATTATGTGAAAAATAATGCGTTTTTTAAAAAACGAAGCATGAACATGTTAGACTGCACCCCATAAACACAATCAAGCCTAGAAAAAAAAAAAGTCAACCACCCCTTTCAAATAATCCTCAATAACAAATGACCAATAAATGAATTTTATCTTCACTTTATTAAAAAAAAAAAAGAAAAGAAAAAAAAAAAAAA
>JAFVLL020017803.1:0-10192 GCA_021397915.2 Tor tambroides | reverse complement strand
TAATTTAAACCATTTAAATAGAAAAATGGTTCACAATATTTGGTTAATGAAGATTGCTGGTCACACAGAAATAAATAAACGAGAATCTCACCTTGACCAGGGTTGAAACTGGATGACACTTGTGTAGGTTCTTCAAGATGCTCTCACACAGGTCAGCTACAGACATACCAATAGCCCAGGAAGTGTAGCCCTTCAGCTTAATAACCTCATATGCACTGCCAATACAAACCAGATTTATGTTAAACACGGATAAACAACCATGAGTCCAGACTAAATGCATTCTCACAAGGACTTGATTTATATGCTTTCTAATGGCAATACAGAGTACACATCTATTAGCGATCATATACAAACAAAGAGAAACGACTTGGCCTCTCTCCCTAAAACCTTTCTATATGTTGTCTTGAGATGATTATTAGTGTACTAAACCACTATATGGAAGTCTAGTGGGTTACAAATTATTCACCTGTCAACCACCATCTTGTGGACGCTCCTCCAATCCTCCTTGTCTTTATCTGTTCCCATGTCAGGGTTCAGACCCTGGAGGGACACTCCAGCCACATTGACTCCGCTCCACACAGGAACTACAAAAGAAAGAGGACATTTACATTTTATGAAGAAAATGACTGGTGTTCATTGTGCTCTTGAAGCACATCTGTGCTCCCAGTCATCTTTGCAGTCCTCACCGCTGGAGTCTCCATGTTCTCCAATGACCCAACTGTGGCAGCTAGATGGGTGAATGCCCAGCTTCTCTCCCATCAGGTAACGGAAACGAGCAGAGTCCAGGTTTGTGCCGCTGCCAATCACACGGTTCCTGGGCAAACCGCTCAGCTTCCAGGCCACGTAGGTCAAGATGTCAACTGAAGAGAAGATGACATTGGTTTACGGTCTACATGACGTCAGCTGAAACCTTTGAGCACAAAAGGACATTCAATCGTAATGTCGGCCCAGGTATGACATACCTGGGTTTGAGACCACCAGAAGGATGCAGTTGGGGCTGTACTTGATGATGTTGGGGATGATGAACTTGAAGATGTTGACGTTCCTCTGGACGAGGTTCAGGCGGCTCTCGCCCTCCTGCTGACGGGCTCCAGCGGTCACAACGACCACTTTGGAGTTTGCAGTCACGCTGTAGTCTGGAAATCACATGGACTCATTAATTATGGAAAGATCCCACGTTCCCTTGGTTTCTACATTCCTTTCAAACACTCTCTCAAAGCCTGTTCAGACCAAGCTTAAGTAGATCAAAGAGACCAATGGTGCCAGTGGTTTCTATGATTTGATTATGCTTACGATGTTTTTGGAAAATGCACCCCAAGACTGAATAATTGCAAATATTCATTTTGACCTAGGTGCCCAATTCTGTTCCTGGAGATGTACCTCCCTGCAAAAAGTTCAGCTCCATCCCTGATCAAACACAACTGAACAAGCTAATAAGATCTTCAGGAGCACTTGATAATTACAGAGAGGTGTATTGGATCAGGGTTGGAGCTGAACTCTGCACGTAGGTAGATCTCCAGGAACCAGGATTGGTCACCCTAGGTCTTCAACCCTGCTCCTGGGGACCCACTGTCCTGTAAAGCTTATTTCCAACCTGCTTCAGCTCACCTAGCCTGTGATTTTTAAGCAATCCTGAAGACCGTGATTGGCTGGTTCATGTGTTGATTAGGGTTGGAGCTAAACTCTGCTGGGCTGTGGCCATCCAGGAATTGAGTTTGACACCCCTGCGTTCTTTGAGAATTGGAACCAACTGTGAACATTAATCATGTCTTTTATGCATTTCACGTCATGAGCGCTTGTGTGAGTTGCTGTGCATAAAATTGTTTAGATTAATTACTCTGTATATAAGAGATCCATCCAATTAAAACTGCACCCAGTATTTGTGCATTTGCACTTTGTAAGCTTAGCAACATGCCAACGTAGGATCTACTGGAACCGACTGTGAACAATCAAGTCTTTTATGCGTTTTGCATGATGAGCATAAGTTGAGTGTCTATCCTATTTTTTGCATTGCGTTCTGCACCGTTGGCACTAGTCAGACCATCAGCGGCGGCCTTTTAGACGACTGAGCATGTTACACTGATGGCAAAACTTGTTGCTGAGAGAGAGAGATCACTCTGATTGGCTGTTCAGTTTAGCAGACCAGTATACGAGACGAAAAACAAAGTAACAAAAGTCAAGAGCTCATCTTATTTTACATCTTATCTATGGTTTGATAATGGTATGCAAGTGCAGCATTGTTTACAGTCTTAGTCTTAGCTCTTCCGGTTTCCCTTGTTAAATGAACTACTGCCACCTGCTGGTATGGAGTTATTTTCTCTCGCTAGACTTTGCAGCGTGTTCAAACAACTTTTTAGACCAGATGCTACCACTCTGATTGGTCTGTTGTGTCTGGGCATTTAGGAGGACACTGATTCTTCTAGCTCATAGAAAACTGGCAAGTTATTCATCACTTTTTTTTTTTTTTTTTTTTTTTTTTTTAAACAAAAGTCTTTCCTTTTAAAAACATTTTATATAACTGATTAAGATGCAGTTCTCTTTTAAATAACTGAATACTGCTTTTAAATTATTTTTTACACTGTCAATTTTGTAATACCATTACATAAATACTAATAATTTTGAATCTAGGTTACCTACTGGTACATTTCATCACCTCATCAGCACTAATAAAACTGTCTGCTCCTTAACCATAAATTAACTTTCCCCACCTCACATCATCTTTTAATGGTAGATTATGAAATCTGACCTTTATCCGCCACTATCTTGTGCGTCTTGAGAAAGAGGCTTCCATGCTGCAGGTCCATAGCCTCTCCTTTCAGCTTATCTTCCATCACGTCCACTAGGGCGAGTTCATCAGTCAGATCCTGCACAAACACATGCATTGACATCAACACTCCTCTACTGACAATACACTCCTATCCACCTCTTAATGGCCAATAGACACTGGTAATAAAACTGAACCCAAACTCAACATTTACCAGTTCAATTCAAAGTAAAATTGAAGTTACACTATTTCATTCATATACATACACACATATACATACATATATATACATACATATATATATATATATATATATAAAAAATATTGTAGGTTCAGCAATTGCATTTCACACCAATGGAAAAATGCAGAGAGCTGAAGTGTGATGCAAACTCTTAGAAGTTGCTTAGTCTCCAGATATGGGGATCATGTTTATTCTTGGCGGAGGTTCAAGGCCTTCCTTCTCATTCAGAAATCGCTCAAAGGTCAGGAAAGCTTTCAAAGCCGGTGTTATTTCCTTGAGCCACAGCAGCTTTACCCAAAGTGAGGTTTCAGAAGAAAAACAATAGTTCAAGGAAGATGCAGGAATCAATATGATGTTTTCATTCCATATTTTTTTGTTCAGAGGTTATGGGAAAAACTGGACACAACATGGCATTTTATTTCATTTGGACCGACACAAACTGTGCAAATTCTTACCAATTGTTAATTTCATTAAAATCAGAGGTAGTTGGAACTTGATTATTTTACTGCCTCATAAAACTTATTAAAACTCATATTTTAATAAGTTTCATGAGATTAATATAGTCATAAATGAAATTGTCTTTTTCCTCATTTTCACAACTTTTCTTTATAGAAAAAAGAAAGATATGCAGGAAATGATGGGAGCACTCGGTTGGGAAATGTTGCGAGCCAGATTCAAACCCACACTGCTTACAACGGAATCATGGTTCATTGAGCATTTGTAGTAACAAGGCACATTTCTGTCCTTTGTTACAACAATGAAAATTGTCATTTAGATCAATTTACAAAAAACAAAAAGTCTATTTCTAATCAATTTATTTTAATATTAATTTCTCAATTAAATTTTAAAATAAATGTTTTTTAGGTCATTTAACAAGTCTAATTTTACTCAGTTTATTTTAAAATCAATTAATTTTTTTTCGATTAATTTTGAAATAAATCTGTAACTTAGATAATTTAAAAAGGTTACTTAATTTAAAAAAAAATTAGTAATACCTCAATTTTCTAATAATTCCCCAAACTGTTTTAATTAAATAATTAAATTTTACTCAGCTTTTTAAATTAGTAATTTGTATAAATTAAAACTTCCAATTTTACTCAATTTAAAAACAAACTATAAATATTATATAATTATTTATAATAATTATAAATAATATTATAAATATTGTTAATTTATTAAATTAATTTTAAACATTTTTAATGGCAAAGCATGACTGCTGTCGTCAGTTATATGAAAACATGACTGATCTGGTGTTCTGTGATGGCTGTTGATGAAGTGCAGTGACTCACTGACCTTGAGGAGGACGCTGATGGCGGCAGCCATTCCAACCATCCCTACACCCACCACTGTCACCTTGTTAGTGGGCCCAGCGGGCTGCTCCTTGCTCACATGAGCGATGAGCTTCTCCTTTGTAGAGGCCATCTTCAGCTGCAGGAGACAGAAACTCATCAGCAAGGATGCATTTCAATGCATCAATGATTTGCTTTCAGTAGCAATGCTCTTCAAGATGGAATGAAACGGCATCTTGTAAGTGATCTGCTAAAGCAGTTGTTCATTTCATGACACTGAGGGGTCCACTAAGGGATGTAGCGATTTTATTTTATCTTCGTGTCAAGTGCAGTGAGGGAAAAGGTTAAAGGTGTAAGAGCAAAGCGTTATTTTCATCCGTCACGTCCTCCAGCCTCTGCAGTGTTGTGTGTGCAGACGCACGTAGAAGAAATCTGCAGGATTCATACAAATTGGATCAACTAACCACCTTAAGAGCCCCTCACTCATGATTCATCACATGCACTCAAAACACAAGCACTTTAGAGACCATCACTGACGTCTGTAGTCATTTATCACTAGAAAACTAAACATTAATGAATTATGTTAATACGAGAGACCATGTAGAACACGCACTTATGAGTGGATTAAATTTACATTTTTTATTAATTTAATTTTTTTTTTTTTTAAATAAGAACATTTTAAAGTTGGTGTTGTATTACTGGATAAATATTGATATTTTAATTAAATTGTGACATTTTCATAGTAAATTGGAACATTTTCATAGTTACAGTTGGTATATTGTTGGATGTCAAGAACACTTGTTGGAGATCTATAGATAGATAGATAGATAGATAGATAGATATCTCTGGAGCACAAAACCAGTCTTAAGTCACTGGGGTATATTTGTAGCAATAGCCAAAAATACATTGTATGTGTTAAAATTATCCATTTTTCTTTTATGCCAAAAATCATTAGGATATTAAGTAAAGATCATGTTCCATGAAGATATTTTGTAAATTTCCCACCATAAATATCAAAATGGAATTTTTGATTAGTAATATGCATTGCTAAGAACTTCATCTGACAACTTTAAAGGCGATTTTCTCTGTATTTTGATTTTTTTGCACCCTCAGATTCCAGATTTTCAAATAGTTGCATCTCAGCCAAATATTGTCCTATCCTAACAAACCATACATCAATGGAAGCTTATTTATTCAGCTTTCAGATTATATATAGATCTCAATTTCAGAAAATTGACACTTATGACTGGTTTTGTGGTCCAGGGTCACATTTAAAAAAAAAAAAAAAAAAAAATTTTTTTTAAATAAAACTATGATAGTATATCAATGATCCTATAATAGTATCTCAACTATACACTACAATAACACTGATTCTCAGTTGATTCTGATTACTTTACAGTAATTAAAAGTCATTTTCCCGGAAGAGGTCGGTGTTGAGTTGACGCAGACGGTGCAAATCATTTCGAGATCATGAATGGGGAAATTCTGCCCATGCTGAATGAAATACTGACTCATCTCGCGGAAAAATTGTGCAAAACGGGACTTTTATGTACTCAAGCATCCGAGCGTCCCTAAATGCACCCATAAAAACCACAAGTACCAGAATCCTTTGCCGGTCAGGAAACACGAAGTGCATCAAGACAGCTGCATCTGTCCATGCTGAGGACTTCTTGAAGCACGTATACGGCTTCAGGTGACTCACAAACATCCATCAAAACAGAGCCATATGCTCCAATAGACATTAAAATGCTCGCTAATAATCACTGCATGAAAGAGAAATGCGTTTGTTTGTACGCCAATACCTAAAAATAACCTATATTTTGAAACGAGCAGCAACAGGTCGTGTTTGAGTTCACAAGAAAGTGAAAAACGTTTAGTAAAAACGAAAAAATATTAGTAAATTGTTGTATTCGTGATGTGTATAGATAATTACGTAACATCAGTCAGACTGCAGATGTTGATTTGAACAGGAATGAATGGTGATTAGTTTTCAACACCATTTCTCTGCATATTACAGTAAATATGTGACTAAATACACATTCTAATGATAGTAGAATGCCATATATAGATTCAAAATATTTTATTACACATATTATACAGAGAAAATACCACCCAAACCGCATATTCTGAGCTTTAAGACTGTAGCTTTTTCATTAAATGTGTTTTAAATTACTAGCTAGTGGCAGCTTGTGTCTTACCTGTCTGTAGCAGTAATCTGACTGTAGCCTGGGCTGTCTTTACTCCGCACTGGGGCTGAGAGGAAGCGGCTGCGTGCTTTATAAAGCACGGAACGCCCTCACGCTACGTGCGTCATTTGCATATTAATCAGATGGGCGTGGCTTCGCGTCTCGTGGTGGAAGTCACGTCCATCTGGGGAAGCGTCATGGAAGCGGATGTGGCTCGGCGGGTTTCTTTATGGAGGGCCATTTACTCAAAATTAAACCATAAAATAAATGATGAAATATATAAATGAATTGTTAAATCCATAAATAAATCCATACATAAATACATAATTATGTATAAATAAATAAATCATTCATTCATTCAGTTACTCCACGTTCATGACCTGCCGACAACCGTAACCCTGAAAATTAAACGTTGAGGAAATAATTGATTGAATGAATAAATGAATATTTATTTATTTATGTATGTAATTATTTAATTATGTATTTAATGGTTTAATAATATATTCCAACATTTATTTAATTATTTAATTTTGAGTAACATGGCCCTCCATATTTCTTAACCTACATATTTGATTATGTCACAAATTATATGCCTACAAAAGATATTTATGGAAAATATCTATTGTATGTTTAATGCAAGTATGTTGTATCTTGTTATTTATTATTTATTTGTTTGTAGACAATAAACTCAGCTAGCAAAAATATGTTGTAAGAACATTATGCTAACGTTCTCATTAAGTTATAAAAAATTAATGATATCTGAACGTTCAAAATGTCCAGTTTTAAAAATGTTTAAGAAACCTTTTTTTTTTTTCTTGGTTGTGCAAACATTACGGGAACTTTTCATTATCGTTATCAAACATTATGGGAATGTTACTTTTGAATCTCTGAAATGTCAAAAAAAAAAAAAAACGTTAATAACTAAAATGTTCCATGAACTATGTATAAATAACAAAGTAACATAATAAGTAACATTTTGGTGCATTTGGAGAATATTGTTAAAGACCAGAAAACTTTTAACAAACATTCTTTCCTACACTGGAGGAACATTTCAGAATCAGAATCAGCTTTATTGCCAGGATTGTTTACACATACGAGGAATTCATTTTCGTGACAAGCTTCCACAGTGCAACAGAATGACAGCGACAAGACAAAAACACACATAATAAAAGAATAAAAATAGAATAAGTAAATAGGGAATAACAATATACATATTGTCAGTATTGTACAGTATGTACAGGTATATTACAATAGACATTTGTATGTATAGGCTACAGGTATATTATGAGCAAATTCCAAATGTAAATAAGTGTGTGTGTGTGTGTGTGTGTGTGTGTGTGTGTGTGTTAAATGAATAAATGTATGATAGTGTTGTGTGTTTCATGTTTATTGTCAAGTGTTCATGAGATGGATTGCCTGAGGGAAGAAACTGTTTCTGTGCCTGGTCGTTCTGGTGCTCAGAGCTCTGTAGCGTCGACCAGACGGTAGCAGTTCAAAGAGGGAGTGTGCTGGATGTGAGGGGTCCAGAGTGATTTTACCAGACCTTTTGCTCACTCTGGATGAGTACAATTCTTGGAGAGTGGGGAGGGTTGTACCAATGATTCGCTCAGTAGTCCGGACTACCCTCCGTAGTCTTCTCTCAAAAGTTTGTTCATAACTTTGAGAGAACCTTAGCCAAAATTCTAAGAATGTTCCTGTTAGCTGGAAATATTCATATTGAAACATTAATTACATCGATTTTTTTCTCACATTGTATTATGTTTTTATCACATATATAGGCTATTGAAGCCAGTTATTGGATGTAAATAAAACTGCACTTGAAAACTAATATAATATAATATAATATAATATAATAAATACATCTTATACAGTAAAATAAAATAGGTTGAATAAGTAAAATAGGCAAAATTAATGAATGCTAAATAATAAAAACTGTGTTAATCTGTGTGTTATTAAGTTAAGTTGTTAATGTTTGGACCACTGATAACTGCAAGACGCTGTATACACACACACAAACAGCAAACCTCACAATGAAAATGCATAAGCATAAGAAAAAAATACATAGAGGAATTTCGCAAGAGGATGCTGTGAATATTTCTTCTCTGTAAGTAGAGTGTGCTTCAAGAGTAATGAGCATCAGAGTCAGAGGAGTGCTGTGTCATGGTTAGCTGGCATGAGGATGGACTGCCCAAGGAAATGGATGCACAGGAAAAGTATTAGTGTCAGTAGATAGTGTTGTAGCAGTACTGTAAAAATGGAGTATCTTTTTATCTTTTAGAATACAGAATGCATTTATATAATCATCTCATAGCCTACATGATGATAATTGAAACGTAAACCATCACTTTTAGACTAAATAATTTGTAAAAAAAAAAAAAAAAAGTTGCCTATAGGTCAATAGCAGATTAACCTAAAAACTGACAACAGACTGATTATTAAGTTGTGAAAAGAGCATTCTGTGCTGTGTTTAACATGTTTTGTAATGAAACTACACCATCTTGTGGTGAGAAAAGTTCATTTCATTAAGAATTTAATATGTATGATGTAGGCCATATTCATAAAGTTTTCTGTTTTAGAGTTTCAAGTTTAGTAATGACTATTCAGTAAAAATTTCCCTGGGGAACTGTTCTTTTTGTAGAACTGGTGTTATTTATCCAAGTGTGTCAGGTCATGACAAGTTACGTGGTATTGCTTAATGCTCCCCAGCCTCCCCATCCCCCCCGCCCCCCAAAAAAAGCATAATAAATATTAACATTTCAGCTTTCAGTCTGCATAATTTCAGTTAGAATCTTTGTTATTTGATCACTGTATGATCAGAACTAAATGAATGGCACTAATTGCTATTTTTCTGATTTGGAATAGCATTCCTTTCCTTTCACTAATTTGGTAACTTAGTGGTAAATAAGAAATAAAAGTGCTTTTCATAGTTGAAATACAGTAGTCAAAAACTATTTGTCTTCTAGCCACAGGGGACATCTTACCCCATCTTTCCCTACATTAAACTCGTGTGTTTTGTTCTTATTTGTATTTTTGGGGTGTCAGTGTCATTGATTGGACGAATGCGGCATGCAACCTGTTTACAGTGTAGGCCTATTTAGCATTACGCATCTTGGTATGGAACCAGAAGTGACTATAAAGGTAAGAATAAAACAGTATCGCCTTCACTCCAGTTTTACACGTTTAACATCACCATTTGACTTTTTTCGCCTCAAATGCTGAAATGACTAACACATAGTGCTTCCGTGACTGTCCAAAACATGTGAATATGAGGCACGTGATTGGTTGTCTGTTGCTAACCATCTAGCCATAAGCAATTAATTCACACTGTACAAGTTTGGCTGCTAACTCTTGCAGAGCAGGGTTTCATAACCCTGCTTGTTTACATCATTTTCAACTACAAACGGAAAACTTTTTATGTTTTGGCTATTCATTTAGGGTACATTTACTCAACACAATCTACTAAAAAGGGAAAAATTTAGTGTACGGACAACGTTATCAAAACGATCCCCCTTCACACGAATCCGCAAAAACAACTAAATATGCTGTATTATTCATGCCAGTCCAGTAGTTGGCGATGCCACTTTGTAAACAGAGACTACACACCTGTGCACATACTATAGGCCAGGGGTGCCCAAACTCGGTCCTGGAGGGCCGGTGTCCGGCACAGTTTAGCTCCAACCCTAATTAAACACACCTGAACCAGCTAATCTAG
>JAFVLL020017802.1:0-27072 GCA_021397915.2 Tor tambroides | reverse complement strand
GTTTAAATTTCCAATCATTTTACATTAATATTAAAATAAATAAATGACATTAAAATCAAAGTAATCACTTTGGTAATCTAAAATACTTTTCGGATATAACTGTAATTTGATTACCACCCATTTAAAATGTAACTATAACGAAATACAGTTACTCATATTTTGTATTTTAAATACGTAACGACGTTACATGTATTTCGTTACTCCCCAGCCCTGCATACAGATAGCGAAATATATGGAGCTGTAATTATAACTGCATACAAAAAGGATTACAAGTGCTCGCTGTGTTCATTTCTGTTGGAAACTGCAGTGATATGTACTTATTGGTACATATTTTGCATCTTGCGAAAAAGTTCCCAGAGGTACGTTTTTCGTCATGAGACCAGGTAGGTGAATACTTTACAAAAATTCTACGTTTGTGCTCCACTGAAATGAATTAACAGCAAATAGATTTGAAAAGATTAATAAAAAAAATATTGGTCAGCTGTTTCTTTAAAACACAACCGCAAGCCTACAAAATTTTACCACCCGCATTAGTCAAACAGCAACTTGCTTTTGTAGCAACACATCTCAGGCTGGTAAAAATAGCCCACCAAATCCACTGTACGCTGAATGATGACACCAAAGGGGCAGTTTGGTGTGCAAGCCATCAAATCCCTCCCTGTTGTTGTGACCTCTCTGTGTTGATACTCTGGCATTTGGAGTTATCCTTCTGAACCCAATAAGGTGACGCAGTCTTATCCTGTTCCTCAAAACTATAGGACTGACAGTTGTTCAGGCTATATGCCAAATGAGGTGATAAAGTTCATCCGGGTACTACATATTTCAGTATTATGTTGAAAAGAGAATGTGTATGTTTCTTTGTGTGTGTGTGCGTGGGCATACAGAGGACCAGAATATAATCAGTGTGTAAATCCATATAGGACAGGGCTTAAGTATTAAATTCTATTCTGGACTGGGATATTTAAAGATCAAATCCACAATCAGAGAAAATAATGTAGATCACCAAGCAGATTTTACATAATACCATCTGAAGTACTGCTGCCATAGTGCAATGAAAACTACCCATGAAATTTAAAGCCATTTCATTTCTCTAGGATCACAAGAAGGCATATTCATTAGAAATGTATAAATAAAATAAATGTTTGCTTTAGCTAGAGACAATAGCTTCAGGCTGTAAAATAAAATAAAATAAAAAAATAAAATAAATTAAAATAATACATGACCCTAATTTTTTAAGAATAACTCGTCGCACACCATTTGTGCTTCGGACATTACAGCTGCTCTCTGGAATACCTGTTTCTGATTGGTCAATCAAGGATTTCAGCTGTCAGGTATTTCCAAATATTAACTGGTATCAACACATAAACCATATACTATTATAATATACAGGTAATAGATTATAAAATAATTTAAAATCAATATTTTATCTCCATGTATTTATTTATTTGGTAATTTCAATAGCCATTCATTACCTCAAAATAAATGTTATTTTAGTATATTTTTTGTTTTTATTAATATTTTGAAAAAAAAAAAAAATTTCAGCTTTAGTTTTAGTTATTTTAGTTAACAAATGAAAATGAGATTATTTCATCGTATTTTCATGTCATGAAAATTAGATGAAAAAAAAATTGTTACAAGTAACAAAACATTTATTATGGTTTTAGGTTTTGTTAAATATAATAACCCAGCTCAAAATTAGCAAATGATACAAATGACACCTTGATTCATGCAACTTATAAAACAGCTAAAAACATGGCTCAAAACTAGAGACCAGAATATCATAAAGACTTTGGGTGGTTTAAATCAGCTTTTATGGCACATCCTGTCACCTTGTCCCACCATTCCTGCATCGCTGAGAGAGCATCTCAGGATCCCTGAAGGGGTGTACGGTTCTGTAAGATCATAGGGTTTGGATTTTGCCTCTTTGTCTCTTTGTCCACCAAGCCTATCTTATTTCCAACTGAGAGCTCTGCTGATCCTCGCCTGCTTGGGGCAGCTGTGAAAGGCAGTCGTCAACTCTGAGAAACTGAATGGTGTGAGACCACTTATTACTGTAAAGGCCACCTGATCTCAACCCAATGACTCCACTTATGCTGTCAACACACTGTTAAGCATCTTAGTCCTGAGTAGAATGTGTGAGAATGAAGTAGCCGAAGAGATGCCATCTCATAATCAGTGTCAGATCAGCAGATTTTACAGCAGATATGTCACAGCAGATTAAACAGACAGTTGGTAAGTATAATTGATGTGGTTATTGTTTCTGCCATTTGTAAAAGGAAAAAAAAAAACATTTGTTAAAGTTAGTACATGTGCTCTAGACACACTAGGGCCAGAGACACAACTGCAGTGGGGATGTGCATCGCCATAACTGAGGCCGAAGCGATACGCATGTCGAAGCAATGCCAACGATACAATACATTAAAGATACATATGAAGCAGCTACCGATGCGATGCAATATGATTCACCCCTATTACGATGCAGTGCGATCCAATTTTGATTCGATTCGATGCAATACAATGCAATGGAAAAAAATGTGGCCTTCTGACTTCTAACACCTCGGTCTCCGTAGTGTTGTGATACGTCATCAGTCATCATAAATCAATCTACATATAAAATACTGGTCACAAATTAGTGGTCACTTTCTAAATAATAAAAGTATAGCCCATCTACTATTAATTTTATATAAATAAATCGTTTTTTACAGATGCAAATATGTTAGAAACGATGCATCGCGATACAAATGCCAACTTGTATCCAATGCACACTTTTAAACTGATGCATTGCATTGTTAATTTTTATGCCAATACACCGTTGTGAATTGGTAAATCTTACCATCCTGCAGGCATGAATATTTGGCCAATGCATTGGGAGTGCACTGTTCTGTTGTACACACAAGTGTGAGACCATTAGTCAAAATGCTTAAATTTTACATTTTTCTCATTTAATATATTTTTTTCATTAGAAATTGTGACTATAACAAATTTACAGAACAATTTTCAAAGGACTTTAAAAAAAATATTATATTGTATTATATATACACACTTATTTCTTTTTAAAATGTTTCTTCATCTTATATTTTTAATTTATTTTAATTTTAGTTAATTTTTAAACTGTATTTTAAATATCAGATTTTCAATGTGGACTTGTGGATTTAACTGTCAGTGTTATTACTGTTAACTAAAACAAAAACTAACCATTTTTTTTAATCAAAATGAAGCTGAAATAAAATAAGATAAATATTAGATATAAAAACCTGAAACAAAATATTACCTGAAAAGAAAATTTGAAATGTTACCTTGGCAACTAAATGAAATAAAGTACTAAAGTGCTAAAATAACTAAAAATGAACCAGAACAGAAACAAAAAATGTAAAAAAAAATAATTAAAAAAAATAGATAAATAAATAATTATATATATATATATATATATATGTATATATATACATACATATACATAAACAAAAGCACATAACAAAATTATTAAAACGTAAACTAAAAATTTAAATGAAAAATAAAAATGTAAAAATAAAAGCTAATTCAGTATATTAATAAATACTAAAACAACACTACCAACTGTGTTATTGCATTACTGTGGTGGTAACAAACTTCAGCACTCAATAGGAGGTAGAATTAATTTCAAATATCTCTGCCATTAAATTGATATGCCAATATTCAAGCTAGGTATAGACATGTTGACTTGCTTGTTATTACATTAATTGCTCCACTGTGAAGAAAGATGGCCTGGAAGAAAAATCATTATGAATTGCATTCTGAAACATTTCGGAAGCATAGCTGAACGTCTTTGCGTTCAAGTACTTATGTAGAATATGTTTCTGGCCGTATCTCCCCATCATTTGCTGTCATTCCTCCACTTTAAGAAAATGGCAAAAAGTCTAGAACTATTAGTGAATTGACACATTAGCAAAAATATTACTTGTTGTTGTAATTCTGATTACTTCCTTTAAAAGATTCCATCTATTATATTTCAGTTTAAAGAGATTTTTTCTCTGATATTTCCTCTAATTCCCCCTCCTCATCTCTCTAATCACACAAACACATATAAACATACACACATTTGACTCTGGACTTGTCTAGTTTCAGTCAAACGTGCCGCATGCTCTGGGATGCCTAGCAACCGAAAGTCTGTGCGTGTTTGTTTGTTCTGAGACGAGCTGCGCAGTTGGAGATTAATCTAGTGGTCGCAACAGCCGTGCTCTGAGCTAAAAACCCCTGGTGATGGATGTTCATCAATTCAAACATCTAACAGGTCATGTTGGCACCTGGTAAAGAGAACCAAAAGACAGATATGAATGCTTAGGACAGATAATGAGACTCGAAATACTGCTGTCGAGAGTTACGTAATCGTGGCACGCGGTTCTCCAAACTGTCACTTTTGGCATCCAGGACACTTCACTTTACGAGACACTTTTGCAAAGAAGAATCATATGAACTGACTGTCATCACACTGAATAAATTGCCAAGCAATGAATGTGTTTTTTTCCGTTCATTCATTTAAGACAGATGATGTGGGCCAGAAACTGCAGAAAATCTGAGGTAGCATTGATCACTACTTTATCTAATAGACTGACCTCCCTATGTGCATGCATGATGGATTAAGTTCTTTAACCGCTGATCTTCTGAGCTATTTTTGCACGGAGATCATTTCCCTCATCCTCTTGATAAATGATATGACTACAAACTCAGAGACTCATTTTTAATTAGTTGGATGCAGCTCAAGTGTCAAGTGTAAAATACTGCAAACCAAAATGTTCATTGCAGTTTGGTACATGTTTATATATGATGATTGCAAACTTTGCAAAAGCATTATAGCAAACAAAACAGATGAAAGATAGAAAAGCAAACTTGTCTGAAAGTTTAAAATAAGTTTGCTTCCAACAAGCAGTTCTTTTAGCAGTTCTTTTTAAAAAATAATAAAAATTCTAGAAATGTTTTGCTAAGGATCTCATTTAGTTTTGAAAATGTTATTTCTCAATATTCTCTGAATGTTCAAAACGTCCAGTTTTTTAAACATTTTAAAAATGTTTTTTGATCAGGAAGGGAACATTCCATAATTTTGCAAACATTATGGGAAATTTACTTCTGAATGTTCTGAAATAAGTAGTAACATTTAAAAAATATTAGATTAACATCCAACTAAAACGTTTCAGGGAAAAAAGTGCCATTTTGAGAACGTTTACTTTTGAACTGAATGTTCTCTGAATGTTCAAAATGTCCAGTTTTTTTATATGTTCAGATTTTGTTTGGTCATTTTATAGTTTTGCAAACACTGTGGGAACTTCACTTCTGAATGTTCTTTGAATATTCTGAAACAAGCAGTAACATTTTAAAAAGACTAGATTAACATCCAACTAAAGAAAATTCAGGAAAAAAGTCAATTTTTGTGTCATTTTGAGAACGTTTACTTTTGAAAACATTATTTCTGAATGTTGACTGAATGTTTAAAATGTCCAGTTTTTTTATACATTCAAAAAAAAATTGGTTATGCGAAAGCAAAGACTATAGAATACCCAAGACGTGTCACTTGTATAGTTTTGAATGGGGAAAAATGCAACGCTTAATATGGCCGCCCAATCGCAGGAAGCCCCGCCTTTTGAATGAAAGAGCCAATCGCTAATCGGTAAAGTCAGCGCTTCACAGCATCTGCTGTGAAGTCCCGGTTGCTATAGAAACAGTCAGCGCTCTTAGACGCGCGCTCTGGACTGCGCATGCGCACTGGCAGATCTAGCCTGAAAAATAAGCTTTTTATAACGCTATTTGAGCAAAACAAACAACATTTATGACACAGTTGTTGTCCGATTTCATTGGTGATTTCAAATATGAAATTTAATCGTAAGCTTAGTGAACAGTTTTGGAGAATTTGATGTTTCCCCATACAAAGAGATAGGAGCTGCTCTTGGATGCCCGAGAGGCGTTTCAAAGATGGCCGCCAAGTGACATGACTTGTCTTAAAGAGACTTTGGCGAAAGTTAAAGGAACATTCCATTTTAGAATTTTGCAAACATTATGGGAACATTCTTTCTGTCACAGCAATGTTCTGAGACATGACAGTTTTGAGACATGTAGTAACATTTAAAAAATGTCAGACAAACATTCAACTAAAACATTTCAGAAAAACACTGTTACAGTGGCCCATTAGTGCACAACACAATGAAATCTCCACAATACAATGGAAACAAGTTGCGACACAATGAAATTAGCACAACACAATGAAATTAGTCCTATGCAATGTGTTGTAGCAATTTCGCTGTGTTGTGGAGATTTCATTGTGTTGTGTGCTGGGCTCCTGTACTCTGTGAACATTGTATTAAAAATTGTAATACCATTTAAAGAACATTATTAATGAATGTTCTATTAATGTTACTGTAAGAATGTATGCTCATAACTTTGAGAGAACCTCACCATAACGTTAGCCAAAGTACTGAGAATGTTCTTTGTTATCTGGGTATATGCCTTAAATGTAAATGTCAAGAACCAACTCTAGATGACATTTACATTAAAGATATTTAACAGAGCCCCCCTGTGTGAAACCTGTTAAGCTGTGGAAATTACTGCATAGTTCTTGTAAACAGAGGTCCAATCAATCCAAGGCAATTTCAGTGGTTGCAGAGAAGCTTGGCATCCACTGCAACATTTGCTTTCAACTCTCTCTAAGCCTTCAGCAGTTGCTTGAGGGCTCAGATGTGGATATAGTAAGATATCCGGTATCCGAGGACAGAGCAATCGCTAATTTCACCGATAGGTGAGACATAAAGCATTATGAAGATAATGTGTTAAAGATTCATTTGACACAAATTCATTTAGCTAAAATGCCAATTTCTATAACTCTTACAGGAATAAAGAAAAAGTACTTGTCCAAAAATCCAAACACTGATTTAAGAATACACAAAAGGAAAAATATTTCAGTGGCACCATTCACATATCATCTTGACCATAAGGCATGCGTTGTGATTGGACTCCCATAAAAGGTGCAGAGATCAGCAACTGGGCCATTCTCCCCAGGGATTTCAGCTAATAAGAGCAATCGTATTTATAGAGGCTCGTTTTAATGCAACCCCTTAATCACTGACCATCTCACCCTGCAGCCCCTCAGAAGCCCATTGAGCCACTGAAGGTGAGTTTTACTCACTATTACAGATGGCAGGCTGTTCTTCTGATACCTTAAAGGGGGTTTAGGATCCCACGGAAGGGACCTAGTTTGCAGAGACCATCATTTTAGCATGTTGTGTCTGTTTTAAGAAGTGTTTGTATTTTGTGGATGACACCTCCCTGATTGCTTTAGCCTGGTATGTTGTAACATTTTTACGGTTCTGTGTACTGCTTTTAAGACATAAACAACAATGTCTACGGAACGATTCGACTGCCATTACTGCAAGGACACTTTGCTGGGAAAGAAATACATCCTAAAAGAGGACACACAATACTGCACAAAGTGCTATGAGAATCTGTTTGCTAACTGCTGTGAAGTGTGTTCTTTGCCAATTGGGTGCAACTCTAAGGTAGGCATAAGAAAGCAATTACTGACATCATAATTCACACATTTATGTTTGAAAATTAAATTGAAATTGAATTAAAAATATTTTTAATACAATGCAACCATAAATCAAAAAAATCAAAAAAATAAAAAAATTGTGCGAACAATGGACCCTTTTCACAGACTGATAAAACTTGAAATTCTAAATATTTATTTCTTTTTTCTTAATTAATTAATATTTATAAGACTGTACTTTGTGTTATAGTACATTCTGACCAATGTAATCAGAATCATAGAAACGCTATCTTAGATTTTTTTTTTTTTACTTTTGCTATTGGATCAAATGGGAACCCAAATTATATTTATTGTACTAGGCTATCCATTCACCACTATGGAAGTTTACCCAACTATGACTACTTTTGCTTTTAAGAACCCTGGAAATGTGAAAAGGATTCATTAATAAAGGATTAATGAGTGACATAAAGTCAGAACAGATTTGCAAGCTTTTAACTAGACTTTCTCTGCATGCATAATGAAGGATCTCTCCTACAAAGACCGGCACTGGCATGAAAATTGCTTCAAGTGTGCCAAATGCAGTCGATCATTGGTGGACAAACCATTTGCTGCTAAAGATGACCTTATGCTTTGCACCGAGTGCTATTCTCATGAGTATTCCTCAAAGTGTAGCACCTGCAAGAAGACTGTCATGCCAGGTAGAGCTCTTTGTATCTTTATCATTTCTGAAGAAATTAAATGTAACCTAACTAAATGAATTATTTTCCTAAAAATATTTTACTAGCATGTGTTTGTATTTAAAAAAGGTGGTTTATCAAGTTGGATCAAATATTAAGGATCTTAGTCTATAAAGGTGGTTTTCTTTTCATGTGTCAGGATCACGAAAAATGGAGTACAAAGGCAACAGCTGGCATGAGACGTGCTTTCTGTGTCAACGCTGTCAGCAGCCAATAGGAACCAAGTCTTTCATCCCTAAAGATAACAATTACTTCTGTGTGCCTTGTTTTGAGAAGCAATTCGCCTACCAATGCTGTGCTTGTAAAAAAGTAAGTCATATACTGTGTGTTTGCGAAGGACTCAGACATTTGAAAAACAATATTACTGTTATTCAAGTTACAGTTCACCCAAAAATGACTCACTCTGTTATTGCTCCAAACCAGAATGTTTTTTTTGTCTAATGTGGATTACAAAAGAGAAAGTTTGTGAAGGTCCTTTTTGAACCTTGAAAGCTTCAGCCCCAATCAATGCAATTGCATGGAAAAGAACAAGCAGTACATACAGGTTTGGAATGACATTAGGATGAGAAAACAATGATAGAATTTCACTGCTGATTCGTACACTGTCATTTGCACACTTTCAGACGATTTGCAATAATGTTTTCAGGAGCAAATTGCCTACCAGTGCTGTGCTTGTAAAATGTAAGTCATATACATTTGCAAAGGAATCAGACATATGAAAAACAATATTACAGTTCATTAAAGTTCACTCAAAAGTGACTCACCCCCCTTATGTTGTCCCAAACCAGTATGACTTTATTTTTAAATATGGAATACAAAAAGAGAAAATTATTGAGAGAAAATAAAAATCTATTTATGCAATTGGAGATTTTAAGATTTTCAAAAAGCATGTAAAATCACCATAACCATATCAAAATCCTCAACAAAGCTATCATTTGCCATCAAAGACATGGAATATAGCACATGAATTAAATACACTACTTATATCATACTTTATAGTGCTTTTGCATTCTTTTTTTAACCTTGAACGCTTCAGTCCCCATTTATTATAATTGCATGAAAAACTTGTTTTGGCAAATTGGTGGGTAGTTCCTATGAATTCACTTGTCATTCATGCACTTTCAGTTGATTTATGTCTGCCTGCTAAAAAAAAAAAAAAAGGAATGTTTCTGTACAAATCACAACCTGATCTCATGACGAAAACGTACCTGCGGGAACTTTTTCGCAAGATGCGAAATATGTACCGCCATGTATGAAATGTCCACTGAGTGGCACTAAAAGAGTGTTTGGTCTTTTCCCCCCATAATAGATGAACGTACTTATGGTACGTTTTATGTGACGTTGATTTTGTACGTGTCACCGCAGTTCTGACTTGAAATGTCCGTTGAGTGGCACTATAAATCTAATGCTCCGTGACGTTTTAAAATAACGTACCATCTGCACTACACCTAAACCTACCCGATAGTATGAACAAAAGCAAATGTGACGTAAAGACGCAATCGCAAGCATGCCGTTTTAGCTTGTTTTTCGATTTCTCATCCTTCAGCTCTTTCATCGTGAGTCATGTTTTTCATGGATTTCTCAAGGATTGGATTGGAATTTTCACTTTTGGGTGAACTATTTCTTTAAGTGCTGGACATTATTACACATTTATTATACTGTACTGAGATCCACACTTTCAATTCTGTAGGCCATAACAACTGGCGGTGTCACGTATCACGATAAGCCCTGGCACCGAGAGTGTTTCACTTGCATTGGATGCAAGAGACAACTGGCAGGCCAGCGCTTTACCTCGAGAGAAAACTACCCATACTGCCTGGATTGCTTCAGCAATCTGTACGCCAAGAAATGCGTGGGCTGCACCAAACCAATTACTAGTATGTTTTCATTCTTGACATCTGGTTGCTATTTTTATATGCCTCTAAACTGAAATTAAAAATTTCATCAGCATTGTACTTGACTGTAAAACAACCATGTGTGTGTGTGTGTGTGTGTGTCCAGGCTTGGCAGGTGCTAAGTACATCTCGTTTGAAGAGCGGCAGTGGCACAGCGAGTGTTTCACGTGTATGCAGTGCTCTGTGTCTCTGGTGGGGCGTGGATTCCTGACCCAGAGGGATGACATCCTGTGCACTGACTGTGGCAGGGAGAAGTGATCTCACCTGACTGGATCAGACAACCACAGGAGCAGCACAGTCATCCAAGTATAGCAGGAAATCTATTGAGGGCAAAATAGATGTAGAATTGGGTTTCTGCTCCCATAAATGGAATGATGAATAAACACAATGAATAGATTAATTATGTGTAGCCTTCTGATTAGGATGCTTAATGCATTGATTAATAAGTTCAACAATGATTTGGAAGCAATTGTCTTTATAAAGTCTGAACCAGCATGGAATAATACTGAAAATGTTTGAAGTTTGTCACACAAAATGCGTTTTTTGGTCAATAAACTTTTTCTTGTCTACTGCCTGATATTTTTTTTAAGTCTAAAGATACATAAACATGCACAACCCCATACTACCCCTAGTAAAAATATATATTTAAAATACATTTCATACTAAGTAAATCTATTAACATATTTACTGACATATTGCTCAAGACTTACTGATATAAAAATGATAATTAAACTTTATTTGGAGTACTACTTGTGTACAATGCACATTTATTAATATTAAGCCTTAAATGTGTTTTAATGTCACTATTGATGATGATTGTATGATCTTTGAATAATATCAGTCTTTAAATGCAAGATATTTAAAGTGTACCTGAGGTATATTTGCAATAGTTCCACTTTAGCACATTCAAATATACTTGTCACACAGCACAGGCAAGGGACACAGAGGTAAGTGATTAACAGGCAGGTTTATTGAGAGACTGGAGAAGGGAGATCGAGAAGAGCAGTGGCAGGTGAGTATATAACACTGTAACCAGTTCAAGAGGGCTTAACTGAATCCTGACAGTCTGTATCTTTGCAGGTTTGCTGGTGAGGAGGTGTCCAGGAAGGTGAGGGAGCAACGTGGGAGTATCGCTGGAGTATCGTCTGGAGATCTGAAGGTGAGTACATAAAGGTAAGTAATACACTGAATTAGGCACAGTACAGGGTAGTGAAACGGTAGATCGGACGGTGAGTGACTGGAAGGAGCGTGCTTAAGAAGGGTGACTTGATTGCAGACAACAGGTGTGGGGAATCAGTACTCAAGTGATGGTGATAGTGAACAGATGTGAGCTGGGGAGGATTCTGGAACATGGAGTCCAGAGCTGGTGACTGATGACAGAAACTCCCTGACATTACCTCCCCCTCCCGGAAGGCGCGTCCCGCGCCGTAACATCCACCGTGGAGGGCGCCCTGGAGGCTGGTCCAAGACGGAGACACGGGGGCCTCCAGGCTGGATCAGGGAGCTTGGGAGGCCATGGCAGGACAGGAAACTCGGGAGGCCATGGCGGGGCAGGAGGCCCGGGAGGCCATGGCGGATCAGCCTCCGAGGCCACGGCCCCAACCCCCGCCCTCTACGGCAGGAGCCCTCCCTGGGCTTGACGGGGGATCTGGAGCCCTTCCTGGGCTTGACGGGGAATCTGGAGCCCTCCCTGGGCTTAACTGGGGATCAGGAGCTCTTCCTGGGCTAGACAGGGGATCAGGAGCCCTCCCTGGGCTAGACAGGGGATCAGGAGCCCTCCGTGGGCTAAAATCGGGAACAGGAGCCCTCTCTGGGCTTAACAGGGGAACAGGAGCCCTCCTTGGGCGGAACTCAGGAACAGGAGCCCTTCGTGGGCTTAACTCGGGAACAGGGAAGCGCTTACGTGGAGCTGGCACTGGTACGTGCCTTGGGACTGGAGCCGACACTGGAGTGAGCTTTCGAGGAGCAGGCACTGGGGGGTGCTCTGGGAGGCGCTTTCGTGGAGCAGGCACTGGTTTCGGAACCGCCGGCGGGCTTGCCACATTAACAGCTGGCGGGCTTGGGGGAGCCGCGGACGTCGGGTTGGCTTTCCCTGCGGACGGCGGACTTGAGAGAGCCGCTGACGGCGGCGGGCTTGGGGGAGCCGCGGACGGCGGCGGGCTTGGGGGCGCTGCGGACGGCGGCGGGCCTGAATCAGCAGCGGCCGGCGGGCTTGGGTGAGCTGCGAACGGTGGCATGCTAGAGAGAGCCGCGGGTTCTGGGCTGAGGACCGGATTGGTTCGGGGAGCTGGAAACGGAGGATGGAAGGCAGATTTCAGTGCTGACCGGACAGATGTTATAGCAGGGTCCATAACCTTGGCCCCCAGGTCAGCGCTGTTGGAAATCCACTTCCGGGTTCGGGGAAATACAGGAGCACAGGTGTGGTCGGAATCAGCGGCCAGGCATGTGGAGGATCTTGGCATGGAGTGAGCTGGCAAGGCCTAGTGGTTCTCAGAAGGGGCCAGATGAGAACGGCTCTTAACCTCTCCAACCTCCTCTACTTCAAAGTTAGAGCCGTTTAAATACAGGATGAGATTTATTAATTCTACCAAAGAGAAGTCACAAACAGGAGGACGACAACAAATAGTGTTCTCATCCAGTCCCAACTGGAAACAGGCACATAACGAGGCATCGGGCCAGCTCACTTAATGGGAAAGCTCGATGAATTCCTCCACATACCTTTCCAGAGGGCGACCACACTGTCGCAGGCCGCACAACTGGTCCTCAGCCCGATCCATCTTGTTTAATGGTCCGAACTTCTGTCACACATCACAGGCAAGGGACACAGAGGTAAGTGATAAACAGGCAGGTTTATTGAGAGACTGGAGAAGGGAGATCGAGAAGGGCAATGGCAGGTGAGTATATAACACTGTAACCAGTTCAAGAGGGCTTAACTTAATGCTGACAGTCTGTGTCTTTGCAGGTTTGCTGGTGAGGAGGTGTCCAGGAAGGTGAGGGAGCAACGTGGGAGTATCATCTGGAGATCTGAAGGTGAGTACATAAAGGTAAGTAATACACTGAATTAGGCACAGTACAGGGTAGTGAAACGGTAGATTGGACGGTGAGTGACTGGAAGGAGCGTGCTTAAGAAGGGTGACTTGATTGCAGACAACAGGTGTGGGGAATCAGTACTCAAGTGATGGTGATAGTGAACAGGTGTGACCCGGGGAGGATTCTGGGACATGGAGTCCAGAGCTGGTGACTGATGACAGAGACTCCCTGACAATACTTCATATATCTTTAGTTGGACTTCAGCACTATTTCCACACAATTAAAGTGCATTAAGTACAAAATTAGTTGTTTCAGTTTAGCAGACTTTAAGTGTACCAGTTTAGTATACTTAATTTACAATTGCAGGGTGTATTTATTAAGTACATAAATATATTGTATTTGTAGTATACTTAGCATGAAGTAAATGTATTTAAAATACATTTTAGTATATTTATTTTTCACTAGGGACAACTACAATGCATACATTAATGGCCACCATAAAGAAGGTGAAATTTGGGAAGGATTATAAATGACTTAAATGACTCTGGGAACAAGATGAGTCATTGATATTTTGGTTCATTTTCCTAGGAGAGAAACATTTTACATGCATGAAAACTGCTTTGTTGTGACTTAACTAGCATAAACAGTCAAAAACAAACATGATCTAAAGGCCACTAAATTCCCATTTTGATTTAATTTTTTTTAAAGGTGCACTCAGTAATTTTCTGTTTCACTGGCGAAATAAAGTGAGTAGTGGTGCATTCACGCCAAGTCAGAATTGCTGTTATTACATGATTCTGACTTGTAAAAAGCATTCACGTCCTCATAGAACTTGTAATTACAACTTGTAAACTCTGACATTTTCTGAGAGCTCCGACTTGTACGACTTGACCACTGCAACGTCATGTGGAAACACTCAAAATGACGGTGGTTTCAAATGTAGTGAAGTGCACACTTAAAAACAGAGGAAACTTTAACATTCATGGAACTTTCCTACATACAAAAGGTTCTTTGTAGTGGAAAATGGTTCTTTAGATTATAAAAACTTTCTTCACTCTACAAAATAATGGATCGTTTATGAACTGGTTCTATGTGAAAAAACATTTTTGGAACCTTTAAGTTTAAGAGCGTAGCTTGTTAAGTTGACTTGAGAAAGCCAACTTACTGAAATGCTATTTAAACTTATTATTTTTCTTCTTACTAAAAACGTTGACTCTAACTCCTCCTAGAGCTTAAACTCCAAACTCAGCCCAGATCTTCAGACTGATCTAACCGAGTGTGCTATATCTTTTCTAACTGATCAGACAAAATTCAGTTGTCAAAATCTATCTCTGACAGACTGTATTGCCTTCAAAACATTCAAACTTTAAGCTTTTAAAACTACTTTAAACTTCAAACTATTTCAGACTGAAAACCATCAAACTTAAAACTTTTTTAAACTTCTTAAACTTTTCAAACTTTCTCAAACTTTCTGGAGCGGCTTTCTCAAGCCAACTTAAAGTTTGTCTTGACAAACTTTTTTTATCTAGTTATAATGTAATATTTCAGTTGTTAATGCAAGATGAATCTGAAAATAAACAAACATGGGTGCCATCAGAATGAGAGTCCAAACCACTGATAAAAACATTACAATAATCCAGAAGTAATCCACACCACTCCAGACCATCAAATTCCTTAATGATGAATTTGTTCAATACAAACACACAGCGTTTGGCTTCATAAAACATTAACTGAGATTGTGTAGATTACTTGTGCATTATTGTGATGTTTTTATCAGCTGTTTGGACTCTCATTCTGACGGCACCCATTCACTGCAGGGGATCCACTGGTGAGCAAGTGACGTAATGCTACATTTTCCCAAATCTGTTCCTAAGAAGAAACAAACTCATCTACATCTTAGATGGTCTGAGGGTGAATAAATTTTCAGCAATTTTTCATTCTATTCTTTTAATGCTCTATTTATTTGAAATGAACATACTCCTAAACTAAACCCTACTCTAATCTCAACTGATAGTGAGAGTAAAAGTATATGGGAGATAAAAATGCATTTGCTGAAGCAAGCATCCATTTTAGCTTACATTTATACACTTTAAAAACACATCTCTAGAGTATATAAGAAATATTTAACTAAACGTTTTATGTCTCTAGCCTTTCTTAGACATGTGGCATTGTGCAACCAACCATCCATTCAAAGCCAGAGTAAAAGCAGTAAAACTGCTGACACCAACTTCCTCTCAGGATGAGAGTCACATGGCAAGGTCAAAATACACTTGAGTGAAAAAAGAAACGTCCATAATGCTGACAGCTTCTACGCTAATGAGGTGAGACCGTTCTTTACTTGTTTTATTTAGCTTTACAGCATGTAGATATCTGAGCTAATGAAGGCTGTTTTCCTTCTCTGCCCAATGTACTGGGTTTCTCATTTATTTTTAGGTGTATTTTTGCAACTGAGACCTAAATTAAGAGTAAATAACCATGAAAGTCTTTACCCCTGTGCTAGTCCTTCACAAAATGCCCTCTGGGAAAGGCAGAGACAAATTCAGCATTCAATGTTTGGAGTGTTTTGGTAAACACCTCTATATAGGGACCAAAGAGGGAGTCGTTGAGTACCTCACTGTAAATAACATGAGTGCTGAAGAAAGCCTTTCAGTGCGGGAGGTGGGGAAAAGACAGATGGGCCGAAGCGGAGCAATCGGCCAGCTGACGGCGGTCCCTGTTCTGAATCATCTCTTAGTTCTCTGGGACAGTTCGGTCACGGTGCTTAACATGTTCTCCCTGGAACTCATTCCTGCCCTGAAGAAAATACAGAACGTGTCACTCTTCTGTGTCAGTGAGTCAGCGGTTCAGACTGATTCCGTTGAGCTCGTTGCAGCTTCGACCAAGAGGAAAACAGTGAGCATTTATAAGGTGTTTGTGGACAGATGGGAGTGTGTGAGACAGGTGGCTCTGCCGCAGGAACCTGTGCTTCTGGCTGCGCATGGGACGTGTCTGTGTGTGGCCACTTGTGACAGATACTTTCTCCATGATTATCAGAGCCAAACCACCCTTGATCTTTTCCCACATAACCTAGGAAAGCAAAATATAATTGCCAACAAATGTGGAAAAGGAGAATTCATTTTAAATGGGCCTGGATGTCTGGGTAAGAATTTTTATAATTATAAAATAAAAATACAAGAACAGATAGAGACTTTTGTTGATATTTCTCTCTAATTTCATATCTTCTGTTTCTAGAAGAAGATGTTTCTAATTTCAAAAGTTTCAGAAGAGATTTATAATTTATATTATTAATTTGATTACATTTTTCCAAGACCAGATGATCTAGGCTACAGTTTTATGCAACTTAATTTATCCTTAATATACTTTTAATATATTTTTTGTTCATCCGTTGTGTAAATGTATTGAAATTATTACCTAACTGAATTCTATTTTTATTTCTTTTTAATTCTCCTTTTTTATTTTCAATTATTTAATTTTAGGAATTTTAGGATAAATAGGCTAACTCATAATTAAATGGACACGTAACTGAAAACTCATTAACGCCTGTCTATAAAACAAGCAAATAAATGAATAAATACATACATAATTTTACATTTCATTAATAATTAGTGCAAATTTTTTATTTGCTTCATAAAAGTCTATATGATACACAGGCATGTTTGTGATGAAGAACGGCACTTCCCAGCATCCTCCTGTACAGTGGCCTGATGGAGTGGTGGATGCTGCAGTTCGTTTCCCATATGTGCTAGCGCTACAAAATCAGACTATTCATATCTACAGCATTCTGGACCAACAGCTGAAGCAAACTGTCCCTTTACAAAGTGCCAAATCCCTCATCTCAACAGAAGGTTCGTTTTGCAATCTTTCAAAAATCATTCATCAGAAGTCATAGTACATTCAGAGGCGCTATTGTCGTTCTTGATTGCTCGTATATTGTATCTTTACTTCTTTAAAAATTAAGATTCTGATATATTTTTTTTAAATCAACAAATGCTACACTAAACTCTGAGCTTGTTAATTCGCAGACACTGTTAATAATAATATCATACTTTTAATTTCACAGTCATTTAATGGCACATTTTTAACTATTTCCTATCTTTTTTTTGTTTTTGTTATAGAAAGTGTTTTTGTTGTTGCTGACAAAGAGATTCATCGGCTGTCACCAGTTCCTTTGGAGAATCAGATTGAAGAGCTGGTTAAGAGTCAGAGAGTTGATGAAGCCCTGATGCTGCTGGACAGACTTCAAGATCTTCTGCCAAAAGATTCATATAAAGTAAGACTGATGATAAATTACTAAACAAAATGGATGTGCCTTATCTTTCTTCAGTATATTAGGAAAATATAATCCATTAAACCAGTGTAAGCATATGTAGTTACAGCATCTACCAGCAGGGGGTCATGACTCATGAGTAATGTTAACCAGTCAATCTTTGACCCAGTGGTGTCAATAATACCTCATTAAATCATCCACACATATACTAACACATTTGGTGAGTAGGCATATCCTGCTGAAAGACAGAGTCATATGAGAATTATCTTAAAACATAGAAACTACACATAATATGTTTAATGGAGCCATGAGGTCATTGAGGCTGAGCGTCTTAGACACACTGAACAAGGTAATTCACATAAGCACTCGTGCCAGATGCACAGATGTCATTCCAGCAAGATGAAAATCATCTTACAATAGTATTAAACAATGATCACAGAGGCACATGAGCTCATCAAATGCGCTACATGATTATGACAAAATAAATGGTTAAACTAATAGGCCTATATTTATCAACTGCATAACATATATCCTGATTTATGCCATTCATCACTTTTTAGGATCTACATAAAAATGTTGTCTGTACATCTGGAATGATAAAGTTCTATAGAGAGGCTTTTATGGAAGCAAAAGAGCTTTTTATGTAAGTAATGTTTTAATGTGTTTTACAAGAAAGTACTTTTTCAGTCTTTCTGCTTAATTTCATGTAATTTGTGAAATTTACCAGCAATTTCTGTGTGAACGTTGTTTCAAAGTCCTGCACCTTTTCACTATAATCCTTTATTTTCCAGTAAAGGTGAACTAGACCCAAGGGAAATCATTAGCCTTTATCCAGCTATGCCTGTTATGAGTGAAGACTTTACACCTCAGATAACAGCAGTCAGCAATGCCAAGGACATGTGGACGTTAAGTCGAGACGACTGGCCGACATTTCAGCAATACCTAATCTTTTTGGATGACTTCTTGAGGGAAGTCAGGCCAACAGGACAGGGCCAAATGTGTCCTCAGGACATCGACTCAGCACTTTTTAAGCTGTATTTGGAACAAGGTGAATATGGAAAACTGGACCAACTTGTGTCATCGCAGAATAATTGTAACCTCCAAATGTGTGTGCCTGACTTGGAACAGCACAAAAGGTCTGTGCTCATCATTTAAGGTTACTTCAGCATTTACAGGTTATTTTCTAGTGAGAAGCCAAACTAATTCGCTGTCATTTCAGGTTTTTCACACTTGGATTGCTCTATCAAAGTCAAGGCCAGCATTTCAATGCAATTCAGGTATCTTTGAAACTTTGAAAGATTTACATGACTAAAGATGAATCAGAATGGAACGTACATTTCTTTTTTTTTTTTAGACCTGGGTTAAAATTGTGGAAGAGCAGAGCGAGGACCCCTCACACATCAGCATATTCCAGCACATAGTTAATACTCTCTCAAATCTGGAACATAAACCCATCATCTGGAAATTTGTAGACTGGGTTCTTCAGAGAGACCAAGAGGCAAGCATTTTAACTGTCATATACTGTTTATCAACAACAGAGGGCAGAATTATACAGATTTCATTAAGTTTAGTTTACTCTTTTGCCCTTGGCAGTAAAAGAAACACCATTATGTATCTAGAATTTGTTCTAAGAACAACCTTGCTATAGGTGTGGTAAAATTTTTTTGAATGTCTTTGAAAGAAGTTTGTTGTGCTCACCAAGGCTGCATTTATTTGATCAAAAATACAGTAAAACAGTCATATTTTGAAATGATATTACAGTTTAAAATAAATTAGTCCATTTTAATATATTTCAAAATATAATTTATTCCTGAGATAGTAAAGCTGAATTTTCAGCATCATTACTCCATCCTTCAGTGTCAAATGAACCTTCAGAAATCATTCTAATATGTTGGTATGGTGAACAAGGAACATTTATTATTATAAATGTTGAAAATAATTGTGAAACTGAGATGCATTTTGGTGAATACAAAGAAAAAATCTTACTACTAAACTTTTGACCGTTAGAATTTATTGCATTTTAAGCTATGTGTTTTTCATAAAAAACATGCTCTTTATTTTAATATAGGCTGGAATACTGATCTTTACAAAGATGCATACAAGCAGCCATGTCACATTTGCACCGGAAGAAGTCCTTACTATTCTCACCAGCTACCCAGTTGCTATGACTCTCTACTTGGAATATTTAATCAATGAATTACACAGCAAGGTGACTTATCAATATGTAATTATTGTCTGTTTTAGGGCGGTCATCAGGAATCAAATTTACATTGACGTTTTGAAATACACAAGAGCTTATATGTATAGAACAGTGTTATTTTAGTATTATTGATATACTGTTATAGTTTTTATTAATATTTTGAATTAGCTTTTATTTTTATATTTTGAATTAGCTTTTTTTTATTTTAGTTTCAGTTTAATTTTTAGTCATTTTGTTATGTACTTTGACATTTTTGTTCATTTTATTTGAAAAAATATTATTATATATTTTAAAATATATTTCATTTCAGTTTAATTCCAATTGCCAAAATGTTTTTTTAAATAGTTTCAGCTTTAGTTAAAGATAACAACTGGTATGAATAGATTTGTAACATTTATAACAGAACACTTCCTCATCATTCCAAAAAGACCTTTTAGTGAAACTTAATTATAAAAACCGACTCACTCCGAACTTCTGCAATTTTGTGGCACTGCATCAACACATGACCGTCCACGTTTACACATGGGAACTGGATGATCAGAAACTTCACCCGGCCATTCACAGTGACGTAACAAGGAGAAAGCAGGATAAATGCTATGATTTCTATACCTCAGGGGCGTATTACAGAAAGTGAAGTCTCAAATTAAGCCCTAACAAGTTTCAAAGAGAAATCACCATGGTCACTAAACAGATAAGACTCTAGAATTAGGATGTTTCTGTAATATAGTCCCAGAAAAACCAACAATAAGTGTAAAATTTGTGAGTAAAACTGCTTCTCATTACACAACATGGGGTGTTTTTAAAGGCACAGCAGCAAAAAAGAAAAAACTTATTTAAAAAAAAATAAGCGACAAAAAATTCTGTAAAATATATTACGTGACCCATTTAACATCAGTTTTCCATGACTGAACATCACATTTAAGAAGCCAATTCTCTATTCACAGGAGGAAAAGCATCATACCATGCTCATCACATCATATGTCAAATGGATATTGCAGTCAATCGAGGATGACTACAACAATAAAACAAGCAGAAAAGAGATGAGACATAAACTACAACAATTACTTTGGCAATCTTCTTTCTATAATGCGGATGCCATATATGGTGAGCACAATACATGCAGATAAAGACTTTGATAGATTAATTACACTAGTAAATCTACAATTCAAACTTCCATGTGTTTAATACTGTTGCAAGTGTTCATGGATGAAACAAACCACTATACCCTTTAATGTCACAGACCAAATAACACCCTCATTTCTTCATGTGGAGAGAGCAATTTTGCTTGGGAAGTCTGGTAAACACAAAAAGGCCCTGCAGGTTTTGGTCCATGAAGAAAAAGACCAGCAGGCTGCTGAAAGCTACTGTTGGAGGACCTCTGCTGGACAAAACAGGAAGTTCACAGAGGGAATGTTTCTCACCCTGCTTCAACTCTACCTCGAGTCTAGTCAGCATGTAATCGCAGCAGTGGATCTGCTGAACAAAAACGCAGTATCTTTTGATTTAGTCAGTGTGTTGAGGGTGCTGCCGGACTCCTGGTCTCTGAAACTGGTTCTGCGGTTCCTCTCTGAATCACTGAGAGGAACAGTGCATGACAAAAGAATGAGAGGTCTGGAAATGAGCCTAGCCAAAGTGGAAACCCTAAGACACAAGCGTGTCTGGGTGAGACGTACTATAAATTAAGCCATTTAAAGAACAACACATCTTAAATATTTAGTAAACCCAAACAGCAACACTAATGTTATTCTTTATGCTCTCAGATGGAAGCAACGCATGAAAAAATCCGAGTTGACAGAGGATGTGTTTGCCATTCATGCCAGAAACATCTTACAGGGCCTGAGTTCCTGCGCAGGTCGACAGGAGAGCTGACACACATATCCTGTCATGCTGGAGAAAGCGGACACTGAACAACAAAGACACTATTATTCACACTTATTCACATTTTCACTTTTATGCTTTCAGCAGATGCTGTTTTACTAGGTTGCCTACAATAAAGACAGTAATTACTTGGACAGTAAGGCAATTACTAGCACAAATTGCTGAGAATAGATGACACATGCTAAGACACCAACAAAGCAAGCCACAAATACAAGCAGGAAACCCACAACAACTGTACATGAATTATAAAATAGAGCTGGGATGATACTGTACAATTTAATGCATACTGGACAAATGAAAATGTGCATAAGAAAATGCTTATGCACATTAAAAAGTATATATTTTTATTATAATAATAATGTATTATAGTAAGATATAGACTCAGAATTGCAAAAAAAACCCATCAGATTTCTCACTTTTTTTTCTGTTTATATCTTACAATTCTGAGTTGTTTTTTTTACTCAGAATTGCAAGAAAAAGTCTGAATTGTTTTTGAAAGAAGTCTCTTATTTGATCAAATTACAGAAAAATCAATCAGGTTGTGAAATATTATTACAATTTAAAATAACTTTAAATTTTACTTTAGTATCAGGATCCTTCAGAAATCATTATAATATCCTGATATGCCCATTATTAATGTTGAAATCAGTTATGGTGCTTACTATTTTTGTGGAAAGCATATTTTGTAACATTATAAATGTCTTTACTGTCACTTTTGATCAATTTAATGCATCCTTGCTGAATAAAAGTATTAGTACCTTTCCAATAAAATCACCCTTTTTTGTATTTTACAGTATTTTTACTTTCTCTGCAAATAACAGATATACAATTCAAGTACGAGCCAAGAATGCCAGTATAAATAATAATAAACTATTCTTTCAGCCATGTTCATTCATGCTTCATATAGATTCATTGAGGCTATATGTCTTCTGACTTGGCTGAAATGACCTTTGCATACTATGGGCCTCGACATGGGTGCCAGAGAACAAACTACATTATAAACAAGTCGACATCTCTTTTACACCCACTGGACTGGGTTGGCTCAGTGCTGTCTGCTTCTAGCCCAAGCATGGTGAGGAACTGGCAGCCTGACAAACCCAGGCTGTACACCACTTCAGGACATGGTGCTCTCTAGACAAGCCACCTTATGTGGACAAATTCTCAGACCAGACTGTTTAGTTTGTGGAGATGAAAAAATAAATCACAAAACACCTCAAATATGTTATCCACATGAATCAGAATATATAACAGACTGTGATATGTCAAAGTGAATCACTGTTGCTTAAAGTCTTCTGAATCTGTCTCCATTCCTGTTAGAATTAAACCTCTTGCCACTCTAGTCCTATTGCACAACTGGCTTTCATTTTATTGTGTTTACAAGTAAGATGACATTTAAAAAAAGCTTTATCACAGATTGATGTGCCAAACTATTTGTATATGCAAATATATATCTAATATCTATATAGGTGGTATTCATAAGCTGTATTCATAAGGCAAATTAGCTAAAGGGATGCATTTTGAGAGCGTATGTTGTATATTTTAATGTTTATGCACTTACTGGGCAAGTCACACAAAAACATGTATAGGTCAAAAATAAAATAATTTTTAAAGATGAAAAATAAATAAATTCCAGTAATGAGAATGCGATTGGTTTGCTTCATGGTAATGATAACTGTTAAGAAATGTGCTTAATTGTAACTAAAATAACGCAACCATGGACAAAAAAAAAGAAAGAAAAAAAGTATGGTCCCAAAATAAATAGGTTTAAGTAAAACATTTTTTATATATAAATAAATCTGAGGCAGAAGCTAACCCAGACAGGTTGTGTGTAATTCTTTTTACTTTGCATTTGCTATGTATGAAGTATGCTGCAAATAATGTGCATACTGTGCAATTGTGCATTAGGGCAAAAAAGTGATTATGCATAAAGTACATCTATATGGGTTCATATTCAACAAAGATGGTTTAATATTCAATATGCACTTATGTGTTGACCACACTGACTGTGACTCATTCTCCCCCAATTAGAGCCGACCGCTTGTGTTCAGGGCCGGGCCGATGGTCATTTGGGTGGACCCTTGAGTTTACTTTAGGATCCCTCCCTTCTTTGATAGAAGCCACTTGGGGCCTTCAATGTTTTGACATTTCAGGGCTAAAGAGACTACAAACCCACAAGCTTGCAGTATTGCAGCAGTTTTAGTAGGTTTGATTTAAACTAGCTTCACTTGACCTTTCAGGTGTTGTTTATGCTCACCAATACTCAAATAATAAAGCAATCTGGTGCAGATACTTGCTTATATGGCCAGTCAGCATGTCCCCTGGAGAGAAGCCCGGGATCTTTAAAGGCTTCGGCACAGATGGTCATTTTACACATGAAGAAACAGGATGGATGCAAAAATCAACAGTTACAGAACAAATTGTGGTAGAGAACCAGTCATCTTTATAAATATCTACACCACAGACAGAGGAAAAGATTAAAAACAAAAAACATCTCGTGCTTCTAAATATAAAGGCAGACACTGAATTGGAAACATACCCTGTATTTCCAAATGGAATTGGTTTTATACTTTGTTTGTGTTTACTTATGGCTGAATTTAATGGGGATATAAAGCACGGCCATTTGATGATTTAAGACCGACGACAAAATGTGTCATGACAGTAAACATTAGATAGGTTGAGTTGGTAAAATTATGGTGATACTATATGTGAGAATGTGTGGTAATAATGTGTATATAGTAAAACTTGTGTCACTGACCTGCACAAAATAAAATACAAAAAAATAATAATATACTATACATTGTAACAATATACCCTAATATTGTTCCAAAAAATGTATGCCAACATACAGAAATTGATGCTCTATTTTTGATTCTAGACATAGATACAAACTAGACGTACGTTTTGGCAAAAGGAAAAATTATGCATTTTGAATTTCTAATTTCAGTATGGTTCTCAGACAAACCATTAGTTTTGCCTGAAGACTTGCGAAGCGAGAGGTAACAAACAAGTTTTTCTTTCCTTTTTGGAGTCTGACAGTTCCTCAACACAAATGAATTCTTGCTTAACAATTCTTTAAAAGCGTCTACTTGTGTTCCTCCAGAAAAATGAAATGCATGAGGGTGAGTAAATGACAGAATTTATATTCTAGGAGAACTATTTCTTTAAGAAAATCACAAAGATGCTCAGTCAGCTGTTGGTGCCAGCATTGCCAAGATGCAATAATCCTGAGACATCTGTTGGGCATCTGAACAAGAAGACATCACACTGTGAGCGTGAGGTAGCTGCTTAAATACAACCATGGGAACTGGTACTGTATATAAGAGGAAGTGCATCTCGGCCAGTTTTAGCAAATGAGCCACAAGCGATTGCAACGTGTTCTTTATGATGCATTTTTCTGGCCTCGGTGGTTGCTGAGACACAAGGAGAATCTTAATTTGCAACCTTTGGATAGCAATAATGGTAAGGTACCAAAGAAACATAAAGATAGAACCATCCCTAATTTGCAGTTTCCTTGAAGAATCTAATGCCATAGTGAGGAAATCTAAGAATAAACACCCCAAAGGATGATCAAAACATATCTATTTTTCAACCCCTATAAGCAACGCTGTCATTTCCATAGCTTTCTTTACCTTCGGTTTTGGAGCCAGGCCACCAGGGGATAGTCACAGCGTAGACCACTGGAGACACCGGGGGAGAGGCAAAGACCACAGGCTCCTACCATGCATCCTGGCTCCCAGACATGGCCTGTAGTGTGGCGTGTAGAATAATCCCACAGCAGGGCATATGGGATTTGCTCATTCCCAGCACACATCTTTCTCTGCTTTGTCTAGCCGTCGTACCCTCACACAATGGCCTGAATGCTCATTGTTAGCATGTTTGACGGCCATGCAATCAGTCTAATTAACATGTAACAATGGCAGTGTCAAACTTCAGCTGCCTTCCAATTTGTCATCAGAGTTCCATTTAAGGGCTAAAATTAAATTTGTTTAGTATGCAAAAGAGCTATGCAAGCTGGCAAGGTGAATTGGCTTTGAAACTTGAAGTAAATGGGGCCTTTTGCATGTAGATGTTTTTGAGAAGTAAATATAGATTCATGAACACACCATACTTGGAAACTTGTTTATCTTCTACTTACGGGTTATTAACATAATGAGCGGGACTATAAGGGCTAATGACTTTGTGAGATTGGTCGACGTCCATAGAAAACTCTTGGCTCGAATGTGTTAATTAAGGGAAAATGAAGATATTGAGTTTAAATATGATATAACAAGCCATGAAATAAATACGGAAATTTACAGATCTTGGAATCGTAAAACAATATTGCCATGCTGGCACTAAACTGAGTGTATGCTCATGGGTGGTTCCCTTGACTTGGTTTTGAACTTGAGGACCTGAGTGTAATATACATTTAAAGTAGTTTTCCTAACCCTACTGCATCCCTGCTTCTGGGAAGGAAAGTGATTGCTTTTGCTGACTCATGGAAGTTCACATTATGGCATTGTTATCCTTGTTTTTAGTGTGTTAACCTTCAAATTCTCTGTTCCAGTTAAAAGTCATTTTTAACTATTGAGGGTGGTTAAAACCACCACCATTTACCCATACCCATAATTCTGTATGAATTATGTCCTATTCATATGTCATTGAATTTATTTTATGTGTGACAACATAAATTCAGAATGACTGATTAAAGTGGTCAAGCACAAAGTACTTCTAGAATATCTGGAATGATCAGTAGAATAGGACCTAATGAAAATTTTTATGGAGTGTCTATTTACACTAAGCGCAAACAGCCTGCTTTGTTGGAAGAAGGGCTAGTCAACACTATAAAAGACGATTATCAAACAGCTCCAGTGGCGTAGGTGGTAAAGTGAGTTTGAATCTGCCTTCTGACAAACTTTTTTTTCTCTTTTTTCAAATCTCACATCACTTCGGAAAGGCATTTATTTTCAATAAAAATGAAGGAAATAATCGAAAAGTTGAAAAAGTATCGGGTATGGTTAGGGTAGGTGTAGGGAGGGATTTATTGTGCCAATGGCATCCATTTAATAATTTTAATTAAAATTATAATTTACGCTTAATACGTTATTGCATACTGTTTTATAATGTACTACAATACTGAGGTGCAGTTAATTGACACTATTTGCAATAAGTAGTATAAATAGCAGAAAATCCTGTTATAACAGTGTAAATAGAATCTATAGCTATTTTCACTTAGTGTAAATAAAATCCATTGAAATTTGCACTTAGTGTAAATAGTATCTATTGCTATTTGCACTTAGTGTAAATAGCCTCTATCACTATTTACACTTTGTGAAAATAGCTGCTGCCAAAATTTTATTCAGGCATTGTATTTATTGCAGTTTACTTTTCATAATTATAAAAAATCTGCTCATATGAAATTTAATGTGCAAAAAGTGGTCATTCCAATAGTTTGTTCTCCAAAGTTTCACTTATTTTTACAGTTGTCACATGAATTTGTAAAGCATATTTCATGCATTTAAAGATGGGGTTCATTTCTGCACAAGTACAAATATATATATATATATATATATATATAT
>JAFVLL020017801.1:0-13155 GCA_021397915.2 Tor tambroides | reverse complement strand
TAGTTATTTTCAAAAGAGAAATACTGACATGGATGTTTACAGAGCAGAGGTCACCTTTGGTCACCAATGGGAGACATGGACTTTTGATTGTCTTTTATTATTATTTTGTGCTGTATTATTGGTTACTGTGTTATTTCTGTTTCAAAAGGCAGTAATAAATAATACTTTATTATCTAAAGAGTATCCATGTGATTTTATGCATCAATAATTTTGTGAAATGAATAAATGCATAATAATCGTCATAACCGTGAAACCGTGGTTATTCCTCAGACAATAATCGTACCAACAAAATCTATAATCGTTGCATCCCTATTTACACGCATAGTTGAAGCACGGTTGATCTGAACTTGAAAACAGCCCTATTAGGTTGAACCAATAATTTTTACGTCAGCAAGTAAGTAATACCTTTCTAACTTAATATTTATATTTAGGTGGAGATGAAGATGCTTTTTAACTAAATATGAAATAATGTATGAATTCCTATGGTCCCACATTGCTTTCATCTTCGCTCTCATGTTCCTCCTGTAATGAACATATTTCATCTGAGTTCATCCAGAATCATCCAGTGACTCATTCTCTGGGGTCTTTGAAAGTTAGGTCTGAAAATACAAAGCTGCACCAAGTAATGGAATTTACAGAAAAAAAACTTCAACAAAGTTCTGCTTTTATCTGTTGTGCTTTAGAACAGTAAAATGATGCACTGAAAAAAAAATACACAAAAGAAATACTATATAGACAGAGAACTTGCGAGATCTAAACAACTGAAAGTTTAAAAAAAATAATAAATCAACAACAATGGCTCATTCACTTCTTTGTTTTACTGTATTTGATACTAATACTACAGTACACTGTATGGCTTACAATGATTACGCTTAATAAGCTGACAAAAAGAAATCTAAACACCTTAAGTGCTCCTTAAACATGGAAACCCAGATCAATACCATTTTTGCTTGCTATTTACATTTTTCTTTGCATATAAAAACAGTTAAGCTGATGTATGTGTCTATTTACATCAGGTTTTCAACAATGAGGTCTTTACTAAAATGAAAAAAACCTGAAATTTGTTAGCATTCCCCTCTCATTCCAACGCCTTGGTCCTCCAAAACTAAACTGTTGGCTCTGTCCTCCAAAACAAAATTATTTTGGTGATATGGCAAAAAAGGCTATTTAGTCAGAATATGGTTACTTTTGAATAGTTGTCAATGAAAATATTGATTTATTGATTTGAATGTAATTTCTTAAAAAAAGTTTTCATAATGAGCCGATTTCTGAAAGATATCAGTGTTTTGTTATACATGTAAATGTACTCGTTGTCACAACATCAGCAGATTAATTTTTTCAGACGATCAATATACCCGTCACGCAATGTGCACGAAATACCCAATATGAAATGTTTATTAGATTCAATCAGTTTGTAACCCTTTGGCTTTCTGCTAAGAGCAATCAATACGGAGCCGTTAGAATTGTCCACGTGCGTTTTGCAAAAACGCAGTTTCTGCACAGCACAGCTACAAAATGAAGAGAGAGCAAAGGTTGCCAGTTTCCCCTGATGGAGGCTGGCAGGGGGATAATTGACGACGACCTACCAAACGTTCTCAAAGCAGGGGCCAGAAACATTTTAGTGCTTGTTAATCAGTCTGTCCAGTCAATACAGATGCTGACCCCACACTCATCCCGTCACCAGCCCCACATTGATCAATTAACCTTGTGAGCCCAAAACGAGGTGGGGTGGTGAGTCAGATCACAGTGCAGTCTCGCAGCGGACCACCCTCAGACGGGAGCTCTTTCCCAACCAGAACAAAGCTCATGCACATTGTAGTGCAGAAAGGATCATTTGCGCAATCGCTGTCACTGTAAAATCACAGAACAGGGAGTTGAGCGGGGTCGTCTGTAATAGAGCATAATCTCCAATTAGAAAAACATGGAGCATGAAATCAAATTCTGACTGCTGACCAAAGCTGCCTAAATAAAAGGGTGTTTGGTGCCAGTGGATGAAAGAGTTCATCATAACCAAACTTGGGCAAATATTTTAGGATCAGAAATGTACTTAAACTTGGAAAAGCACAGTTTAGTCATATTAGCTGTAATGAAAGTCAGACCAAAACCATGCCTTCAAATATGGATTAGGGAGGAAAAAAGAAAAACAACACATCATTCAGCCTATTTATTTCACTGCTTAACTTAGACATTTAACCTATGGATTAATCCAAATTAATACAAGCAGAATTGGAAAAGGTCAGTTTTTTATGAATCTTAAAGTATGGCCATGTCCTATTAAAACTCATCACATCAATCACAGTGACCATTATCCAGTACTATGGATGGAGGGCGTGATTAGATCCTCCAGATTTAATAAGGACAGAGTGAGGAGACAGGGCAGGAGAGAAGGAGACAGCAGGAGAGAGAGAAAGAGTAGGTGTAGGAGAGACCTCTTAACAACTGTAATGTTGAGGGAGGGGGACAAAAAATTGAGAAATTGGCAAACTTTTGGCATGCAGCTCTCGGATAGGCACAAAATTCATCCGAGACACTGAGGGAGGAAAGGGAGAGAGAAAGACGAGGGACGAGGGAGGAAAAGAGGACAGCGTAATGAGCCATTAGAGATACAGGGAGGATAAGTGTCTAGGGCACATTAAAGATCACACAAGCCCGCTTGTTATCACTTTCCATGATCCATATACGAGTCCTCTTAATTATTCCGCGCTGCCTCCGGTGATGTGGCTGGCGCGGAGCGCAGGATGCATTATGACACGGAGCGGGGTGATTTGAGGCAGGTCACCTCATCTAACATCTCTTTTGTTTAACACGGGACCCTGATGAAGGGATTCACAAACAATCTCATCGTTTAATCCCACTATTACAGGGAAGTCATATGCGTCATCTGCTGGGGGCCTGGTTTAGCATGGGGGGAAAAACAACAAGCATAGTTACATGGTCATTTTTATGAGGATTGGGGGGGAAAGCACAGATTTTCTCTATCTATCTATCTATCTATCTATCTATCTATCTATCTATCTATCATAGCAGTGAAAAAAGCAATTCAGCAAAAACATAGGTGCGATTTGAGAATTTGAAATGAATTGTTTAGCAAAAAATATTAATCATTATCATTGATTTTAGCTGTTCTAACAGGTAGAATATGATAATCATGATAATAAAATATATAATATATAAAAAATATTATTTTGCAAACTTGAAATAGTCTAAGTGTGTGCAGCATTCCACTCTCATTTTCAGACATTTTTTGGACATATTTATTTACATATTCAAAAATATGCAGTCTCTTATCATCTTGTTACTAAAATGCTTATATTCATTTTATATTATGCACTTTATATATAAGTGTATTGCATATATTTAAATTATTTTTTTTTTCTTGTTCTCAGTTGGCAAACAAAAATCATGTCTGGATTTACATTTTTTTCTTTAACTGTAAAAACAACAAAATAACAAACAATCAAAAAACCTTTAGCCAAACTTTTTAAGAAGCCTTTTTTTTTCAAATAGCAAAAATGAATTTCTCTACATATCGCCAATAGAAATCAATTTGCTAATTTGCTTGGCAATCGCAGGTTCACAAGGCCTCCTCGCAATCAACAACAAAGAAACCACATGACAAACATGCATCCCTTTTCATGCAGGTGAATATGTATTTAAGAAAGAGAGCTTTACCAGTAAGCCACATGCTAATATTTTATTTAAACCCATAAATCGTTCACAGAATTCATATGACCTTTACAGGACTAGGACTAGTGGCTCAGATTTCCTCATCCATTTTATGCTGTGAAGCACATCCTTCCCTTTCTTGGTGTCCACTTCGATCTTGTCCCCTGGGCTACTGAAGCATAACTTCATGTCTAAACCTCATAGGTGCTCATAAACATCAGCAATGCTAAACTAAACCTACTAGAACAGATACATGTCTACTTTTAATTTGATTATACATCAAATTTATAACCCCCTCCCATCTTCTATCCCAAAATCCTTTTTCCTGTCACCACATTTCTCTCTCCGTCATTCATGTCTCAGCCTGTGATAGAGAGGGAGGTGCAGCGCTCGATGAGATCTGCGCTCTCGGGATTTCAGTGCCCGCCTGCACGGGATCAGTGATTCTACCATAAACAGCCTGCCAATATGACAGGTCTCATAAATAAACATTGAGTGCAGCAGGGAGTGAGTATGTTTTCCCTAAACATGACAGCCCAACACATACACCCACAGAGTCTGATGATCTCTGCTCTAATCCAGACTTATCCACAGCACAACCATCCACTCCTCCATGTCACCTCTTCTAATATTCAGGTGCGAGATCTTTCTTTCATCGTAATGTGTGGCAATTGCAAGCAGAAGGCTTGATGATGGCTGCATGTGACTCAGCCTGGCAGTAGAAGACAAAATCAAAGCGCAGGTTTGTCTACACTCCATGAGTGCTACTGAACCTGGCAGACCTCCTATCCCATAATGCAATCTGATTGTCTGCAGTAGACAGGTCCTTGGCCTCGGAAGAAAGGGATCTCCCTTAGCGCAGCTGCTAAGCCGGGCTTGACTTCTCCCTCGCTTGCTCTTCATTCTTTCTTTCTTTCTCTCTCCTCGGCATGTTCTGTCATTTTCTGTTCATGTGTGAAGGCACAGGCCCCTTGACAGGGCGACTCTCGACTCTAGCAATGCCATTTGTATCGTGCAGCTTAGCTTCAGGGGTTTGTTTCTCAATCTCCGTTCACAAAAGCCCCTATAAGACTTGTGTTGTCACAGACCTTCTCCCCTACAATCCCCCCTCCGCTCAAGACATCACCCTCCACTGCCAAGCGCACACTTTGCTGTGACATCGGAACATGTTATGCATTATTAAATATACTTTTCCTAAAAGGCTGCTGTGGCATTCAGTTTTCGTCGCGATATGTCAGACTGCTCCAAATATCCCACTGGAGAACGAAGCTTGAAATCATTATCCTTGGATGTTGAGAATAATTTTGCACTGAACAGAAAGCTCACAGCTCAAGTGCATGCTATTATTTTTTCTTTCCGGCTACTTTCATGATTGCTGCTGCTAAATCTCAGATATAATGTCATAAATTTCTGACGATGATTGATACTTACATTTCCCCACTCACCATATGAATATTTTGTGAGAAACATGACTCAAACAAAACCTCTACCCTATGCCTTTTTGCTTGAAGGTTGAATAAAAAAGTAGACTGTAATGATAAATTGCTCTAATTATTAAAAAAAATCAACTGTCTATTCTGGTATCTTTCTATCTATCATTTGTGGACGTTTGTATGAACAACAACATTTTAGACTAATTAGATAATTAGAAACATTCTGTCATACCAGAGTAAACTTCACTTAAGTATTTCATGTCAACTTGTTCAAATCAAATCTGTTTAACTGACACTAATATATAATCCCAAACAAACAACCTGAATTGCACACACACACACACACACACACAGATGTATGTTTTTGTGGTTTACGGGGACTCTCCATAGGCGTAATGGTTTTTATACCGTACAAACTGTATGGGCTATTGCCCTACACCAACCCTACACCTAAACCTACCCCTTTCTTTGTTATGGCAAAACTTCTTGTGCATTTTTAGATTTTCAAAAAAACACCATTTAGTATGTTTTTTAAGCCTTTTGAATTACGGGGACATAGGCAGTGTCCTCATAAACCACCTTCAAATTGTAATACCTCTGTCATACCCATGTCATTAAACAAATTTTGTCCCTGTAAACCACAAAAACCAGTACACACACACACACGTAAAAACGTTACAAGGAAACAAGGAAATACAAAAAAAACAACCAAAGTCTATAATTATTAATTCAGTTTGATGTTTAAAATAAAATAAACCAGAAATGCTTATAATACTAATCGTACTCCAGCATCATTTTTAAACACTCTTTAAACAGTAGCCTACTGTGGAAATTCACTCTTGGATAGTTTGTTCAAGATTTCTATTCAACAAAATGGCCTACTTTGGTGGATTAAAACAAATTAGAGCATAGCAGGTAAGAGTTAATCGCGCGTGAAAGCAACCTGGACATAGAAAGACACTGAAACGCATTACTGCCGCAAGGGGGCGCTTCCATTCGCATTCTCTAATAGGAAAGTCCCCTCTCCAAGGTGGTGAAATCGTATTCGGTTCGCATAAATTTTCTACTGACATATCATTCACAAATACGCTTTCCAGGTTACAGTACAGTTTCTAAATATCGGTATCCTATTAAAGAGACTCAGTACTAGGCAATAAACCACAAACTCTTCTGAATGAATCTGACTGAAGACTGAGGAAAGTTAAAGCTGCAGCGAAATCATATTACTAGATCCCATAAGTAAATTATTAACTAACGTATGGCGCACATATTCACACAAACCAACCTAAACTTAAAAAGGAAATGGAATACTCACGTTAATGAAATTCACTCTCGATGTGAAGGGTGCCGCGGAGGGCTGGGTGTTCAACAAGTTCATGAATGACCATAGAGGATCCTCTTGAAGACGGCTTGTTAACCTTAATGTGATGAGTTCGGGGGAAAAAACGGAATCCCCCCACCCCCCTACCTCCACCCGAACTAAACGGGCTGACTAAACACAGCGACTGAAAGATGTCTCACGGCACGTCAATCTTTTCTTAAGTCGCGTGCCATATCTCTATAGCGCGAGACGTTACCGAAGCGGAAATATCCGAGGTAAACTTCAAAGGAAATATTTTCAGTGCCACCAAAATGAGCATAAATTCAACCTCTGCGTGTGTCCCAAACAGTGTAAACTCATAAATTCCACAATTTCTCCTTCTTCATCGTTTTTTCTTTTGTGAGTCTCATAACAATCACCTCAGAGCCAGTAACCGTCCTTACTAAACTTTAAATAGCCAAGGGTCCGTTCTTCCTTACGGCTTGTTTCAACCGCCCTATATCCAAAAACAAGAGACTCCCTTCTTGTTAACGGGGATAACGACAAACAGTTCTTTTTGCAATATTTTCACTATTTCCTCGACGTTTTAGACGTGAGCGAGACAGGAATCGCACCAATTAGACCCGCGCGCGCCGATAATATCCTCATGCGCATTCCCTCACGCTCATATACCGCGAGTGTTCGGCGGGAAATGATGGCTGGGGAAGATTACGCACTTGGACACTCCACACACACTCTGCTTTTACACATCCACTCAACCCTCACTGTTTTCTGCTCATTCTCTCCCTCTCTCTCTCTTCCAACAGTTTAAAACTCAGATGGGACTTCAGCAAAGACACAAACGGGACAGAAAACAGTCCTCCTTTTTGTATTCTAACAAATGGCGAGGGAGATGGGTTACAGATAGTTATATGTTTCTCTCTGATGTAAGGATCTCTTCACTGTAAATTCTAAGTAGGATATGCCATCCACAGGGTCCTAAAGGTAGCATTTACTTAAGACTTATTATGTTGGAGCTTCTATTTATGGTGATTTTGTACATAATTCATTATCTAGATTCAACAAGAATATCATGCTGATACATAAACTGTAGCTGTTTTTTAATAAAAAAAAATCTGCTGTATAATTGCACATAATATTTTTTTCTTAATACAATTAATTATAATCAACCAACTAAAATGAAATATTAATATAACTAATAATATTAGAAAATAATATTAAATTAATTTACTCAAATTACTACACTTACTTTATAAAGAGAAAGTTTCAAGTTTAAAATAAAAGTAAAAAATAAAAAAAATCAAGGAACAAATCAATCATTTAACACAAATCAATCATCACACAGATCAGAAATAAATGTTTGTTTGTTTTTTAATTACCTTTATAGTTATACTGAGTGGAGCATGGCTTGGAAATGTTATGGATTTTAGCAAAACGTGACTGGGGTAATGTCTACAAAGTAGAAATAAAGTCCAAAAAGAAGACAAATTAATTGTTAGAAACAATAAAGCAAAGCCATCACCGTTTGGAGAAATTAAAGTAACTATGATGCATTGCAGAAACACACATTCTTCTCAGGATGATGTTCCAGCCTATAAACTTGTGTTAAAAAGCCAAAGTGTTTTTTTTTGTTTGTTTGTTTGTTTTTTTGTGCTAGCAACAGCTTAATTTCTGCCAGTAGTTCATGCACACTATCAGTATGCAATTAATTGACACTTAAAATATGCACTGCATATTATTTATGAAAATACCAATACCATAAAGTGTGAATACTTGATAAACTACTGTTGCAACTCAACTGGTCCTTTATTAGTGAGCAGTGGGGACTATATACATATTAAGAAACAACTACTGATAATCATTAATCTTATAAAGAGGCAATGAGTTCAAGCTCTACTCTTTTATGCAGTTGCTGTCAGAAAGCCTTTTATGGAGAACCAATAAACTAGAATATTGCCATCCTGCGCTGATATTGATATTGACATCCTACAAACAGATTGATTGTGTGTTTCCTTTCAAACATACGAGTGTCTAAAGTTAAGAAACAGTAATTTAGTATCTTGCAAAAAGAGTTTTACACCAGCAAGGTCCACTGCCAAAAAAGCCATAAACAAAAAGAGACACAAGTGCGCAAAAGCGCATGGTAGATTTTACGCACTGCAGGCGAAAGAGAATAAAACCATCCATTTAGGAAAAAAATAGCAGTTCCGTAGACCATGACACAACAACACACGTATTAGCGTATCAAATAAGTTATATTCAAATGATGCTTCAAGAAAGCCGGCAAACACCTAACGCACATCAAAAGTTTGGGCGAGACGCACCCATTAACCACGCATGCATTGAGATATAAAGTCCTCATTGATCTCACCTTCACTCGAAAGCTTCACTCCAAAGCGTCAATCCGAACGGTGCGATGAGATCTCATGTTGCACGCCGATATTTGACGGGTTTCAATCGGGACATCTTGGAGACGCGCTGGTGCGGAGCTAAACTCAGAGGCGACCACTCCTGTCCTCGGCTCCGGGAGAATGGTGGTCTAATCGAAGGCACAAATGGCACTTCAGCGAGTCAAACAACTCAGCAAACAAATGCGACGGCGGGGAAACACTTTTCCGGCTTAGTGTTAGGTTTTGGTGAAGCCTTATTTCTTTGGGGTGGATGTGGCAGATGAGATGCCTTGGGAAAGTGGGATTATATTCAACATGTGGCGGATGGTCGTGGGTGCGACTTGATTAAAAAAAATATTACACGTATTAAACGTAGTGATAATTCTATCAAATATATCGTAGCTTCGCGGAAAAAAATACATTAAGCACAAGTTGCTTATTTCTATAGCCTACTATATATATTTCTATATATACAATTCTTGACGGTTTTAAACCATTGCTAATGTCAAAAGTTATTTAAGCTTTTTTATTATAAAATAAAAATAAAATAAAAATTCTATAAGCTTTTTTGTTTGTTTGTTTTTGCATTTCATAACTGCACATTCAGAAATGGAAGAAAGTTGTATGTCCTAAAATAGTTGTCCTCAAGCTATTAAAAAAATCCCCCCCAAAAACGACTTCACTTTAAAAAAATTAATGACTGGTGACTTCAAAACCACCATGCTTCATTGCATGTGTGAAATTAGCATGTGGGCATTATTTATTTCTGTGACTTGTCTCTGATTCGCACCTGCACATCTAAATTAGTGATGGAGAAGGAAGATACATTTTCTGTCACGGACCATTTAACCTAAAAGTGGCCAGTCATTAGTTCAGACAGGAAGGTCAAGGCGCTGATATGAAAACCTAAATGCTGCTTGTCTACATAAAAGAAAATTGAAGATGACTGCATAGACTACTGAATAATTAATGTGAACAACATGAACTAAACCGCTTTTGGGGTGACCAAAAATCAGTTCAGCTAATCGTCATCATGTAAGTCAATCAAATAAGGCCATCTCAGATGATGTATATCACCAACTGTTGTGGACCTCCTAAACACACACTTTAAAAATCAATTGATATCTTTCCTTCACAGATGGGGTACATCCATTGAATGTGTTTACCATTTCATATTCTGCACAGCCATGCATCTTAAAATCTATAATAAAGTACAATAGCTCGCTGGCGCTGCAAATGACATGGTCAGACAATCACATGACTGCATCAGCCAGTAGGAGATGTAGCCTGTGTTTCCTTCAGTGCTGTCATACCTTTCAGTTATCTGAGAATTGATGACTGCCTCTCATGTGGCTCATCACTGTCTCTCACATCTGAGAAGAGTATTGGGTTTCATCTGTTCCGTCCAGCGCATATCTGTCACATGGTAAGAAATACGAAGAGAGATCACTATGAAGTGAGATGTTTCCACAGACGGTTTAACCCTTGTATGGACAATAACATGTCAAAATCCAGTCTAATTCCTCTCCTGATTTTCCAATATGATGCTAACACTGTGTTTTATTGTGATCTTTACAGTGGAAGTTGGATAACTCATAAAAAAATAGAGATCAGGAAAAGTCAACCCTTCAAAACAGATTTTAAAAGAAACATTTCTTTGACAAGACACCTGTGATCTCTTGTGACCATGTTTGCATCTTTATGTAGATCTTATTAGGCCAAATTAAGCTAAACTGTAAAGTAATAGTTCACCCAAAAAAGAATATTTGCTGAAAATGATCTCACCTTCAGGTCATCCAAGATGAGATCTCTGGAAGAGATTTAAAGAAATTTAGCATTATATCATGCTCATAAATGGATCCCCTGCAGTGAATGGGTGCTGATAAATCATCTCAATAATCCACACAACTTCAGTCCATCAGTTAACATCTTGTGAAGCAAAAAGCAGTGTGCTTGCGTGCAACAAATCCATCAAGACTTCAAACTGCCTATAATATTGTCCAATTTCGTCCATAATATCGTTCTCCAGTGAAAAGTTTGTGTCGTCAGAATCAGTAGAGAAATATTCACATCAGGTACATTTACAAGGTAAAACAGTTCTAAACAAATCTTTCAGTGGATTTTGACAACAGGGGATGGACCTTTTCACTGGAGGAAGTGTTTGGCATTTTGATCAGAATGCAACGATTTAAAGTTTAAACATTTAAATGATGGATTTTTTTAATAAAACACATAGCTTTTCACTTCACAAGACATTAATTGATGGATTGGTCATTAATTATTGGATTACTTGTGGATTATTGGGATGTTTTTATCAGCTATTTTAAATCTCATTCTGATGGCAGACATTCACTGTTGCACATTCAGTGACGCAATGCTACACTTGTCCAAATCTGTTCTGAAGAAGAAGAAGGAAAGAATAAAGAGGAAAGAAGGACACAGGTTTGGAAGGGTGAGTAAATGATGACAGAATTTTAATTCAGGAGGCTAAACTATACACTATCCATTCAACTTCCTAAATTCTCAGTGTCTTCAACTTCTAGACAAAGCACATGACATTTAAACATAAACCTCTGCTAAAAATGACAAGCACTGTAAAGAAAATGTGTCACATGACAATGAATTTCTAAGACTGAAAAAGTACTTAAAGCCTTCTAGTGAAACGTATGTGACAAAGCCTTATTCACATGTGTTTTAAGCCTGAGACTTTCCAACACATTTAGAACTGTGCACCATAATCATGATTTTTTTTATATTCAAGCTCTAGCCTCTGCTTAAGTTTATTGACATGGAAATATTCACAGCAGCAGATGATGTTCCTCCAAAACTGATCTCATCAAACATAAAACACACAAAGTCTCCAAATCTACAGTAAACATAATAACCCAACAAAATTCAAATTTGTTTTTAGCTGCAATTCATTAAACCTAGTGCCTTTTAAGGACTGTACGAGGGTAGATATCACACCATGAGAGACCTTCTGTCACTGTGGCTTATTTTAGTATGTTAATGAAAGCAAACCGGCCTGCTAATGATAATGATAACAAATTGTCACTTGACCATGAAGATCCGCCCAGTGCCTTGGGATCTGGTCTTCTAAATTAGGATTTGTCAATAACATGCTGCCAATTTGTCTTCTCACGAATCAAAAATATTGGTTACTGTAACTGGCAGGCGGCAAATGATTTCTCCTGGTTTATTTACAGTATCATCATTAGCATACCAGGGGGATGTATTGGATAAAATGATATGCCTTTGTGGATAAAACTCATTGAGGCTGTCTAGGAGACAGAGACACAGCTCTGATTTAATTTGCTCCTTACTGTCTACACAACTATTAATAGCAAAGTGGGAAAAACAAAAAACTAATCCAAATGGAAAGCTTATGAGATTTATTATTATATGTCATCAGAATTTAGAACTATCACACATTATTTTAATGAGAGACAACCAGAACAACAGAAGATCATATTTGATTAGGAATTTCTGTTTATCACGTGACTCATTTATTTCATCACAATGAGACTGAGTCCAAATTAAGATAAAAATTTCATTAGGATTCCTTTTATTTGACTAGGGAAATAACTAAAAATAAATAACGGCCAAACTCTATTTAACTTCTAAATACTGATCAGGAATAGAAAAAGTTTTGGAGTGCTTTTTCCGTTCACCTATCACATAGTCCACACGGATGCATATATGTCTAGAATTCTCCTCGGAGGGATACAAACTGATCTCCCCCTCAGCTTTAGTGTCCTGCATCACATCCACAGCATCATCCAGATATAGCACAGCCTGTTTCCAGTGCGTCTCTGGTTTGAACGGAGACGTGGAGAGCACCAGGGCCTTCTCCTCAGCGGGGAAAGTCACCGTGAACCACACGCAAAAGGCGTGGATGGAGGACGAGCCGAAGCACCGGCAGCTGAACACGCCCCTCACATCTCTGAGCTGCTCCAGTGTGACCGTGTTCAAATCCAGCTCGGCAAACTTGCACGGGTGGGAGAGCACATCCTCCACCGTCACCGGATTCACAGTGATGTCTTTGTTCATGATGCACTTCCTGGCAAAGTCGGTCATGCAGGACATGTCCACGCCGTACTGGCCTTTGACGGTGCTCCAGAAATTCAATCTGCCCTCCACCACCAGATCGTTTATGGGAGCGATGTAAAGATCCGCCCGGGACGGTAATATAAGGCCACCGGGTTTGAGCCACTTATCCCGGGCGAAGATCACCGAGTTCAGCATGGATTCGTGGAGGAGCGCGTAGCCCATCCATTCGCTGACAATCACATCCACCTGTTCGGCCAGTTCGATCGTCTCTAGTGTGGCTTTAATGACTTCGATT
>JAFVLL020017800.1:0-19445 GCA_021397915.2 Tor tambroides | reverse complement strand
TAATAATAATAATAATAATAATAATAATACCTGTGTGTAAATATGTAATAATGTATCTATTACAAAAATGTTTCAATGAATACATCAATAAATATTACATTTATAATAATACATTTATTATTTTACATATATACACTCACAAACTGTATTTTACAAATATATTTACATATATGTAACCCTGGACCACAAAACCAGTCATAAGGGTCAATTTTCTGAACTTGAGTTTTATACATCACCTGAAAGCTTGTTAGGATAGCACAATATTAGGCTGACATACAAGTATTTGAAAATCTGGACTCTGAAAAAAAAAAATCTCAAAATACTGAGAAAATCACCTTTAAATTTGTCCAAATGAAGTCCTTAGCAATGTATATTACTAATCAAAAAATAAGTTTTGATATATTTACGGTAGGAAATTTACAAAATATCTTCATTGAACATGATCTTTACTTAATATCCTAATGATTTTTGGCATAAATGAAAAATCGATAATTTTGACCCATACAATGTATTTTTGGCTATTGCTACAAATATACCTGTGCGCCTTAAGACTGGTTTTGTGGTCCAGGGTCACATATTACAAATATAACTTGATATGAGTGCTACTTGAGCGTCAATGTTGGAGCCGTGGTGGCAAACATGCCAAAAGTTTTGAGAAACACTTCAGTAGAACACCAGCTAACAAAAAAGTGGCATTTTCTGACACCCTGAAGAAATCGAATTCCGTGCACAACAGGAGAGCATTGTGAATGCTTGCTTATACAGACAAGCAAAGCACAGTGCACAAAGCATCTACTTAAATGGTACAATCTTCCTCATGTCAATCCAGCTTAAGTTATTACAGTGTGTCGTGGAGAGTGTACCATCATTGCTACCCAGCAGCTGCAGTCCTACAGTGATGATCACTGTATATCTCTTCAACACTCTCTTTACTCCCTTCCCTGCCTATCTCAGTTCACCCCTCTCCTTTCTGTTCTTCTTATAAAGGCCAACCTGTTTCCATTTAGAATGTCAGACTAATGGCACATGGCTGTTGACATATGCAGCATCATGCGCATCTCAGGATGGGCCACCAAATGCCACCTTCAGACAGCTAGGAAATAAAAACATAACGATTATGGAGAGCTCGAAGCGCCAAGCACATATTTCTGTTTATGTGCCTGGACCATAGGAATGAAAACTGCGAACGCTTTACTGAAATGACAACAAATCACCCCCTCATTCCAGCGCAATGCACAGGCTCTCGATGGAAGATGACACAATGCTTAGAGATCCAGAGGACGCTCAGCTGCTTACTCGAGTTACTTGAGATGTAATCAGTGCTCAAGATGTATGAAAACATTTGCAAACCCCAGGGTGTCTTTGGCAATCTCCCCCCCCCCCCGGGGGAAAAAAAAATAAAAAATGAAACCGAGAACACGGATCTAACAGTGTCTCACCTCAATTCAAATCTTCCACACCTCTTGCAAAGAAGCACTGTTGAAACTGTGAACTGTAAATTACTATGAATAATTTGACAAAAAAATATTAAAGCAATAGTTATTTTTCTATTTGTATCATTTATATGGTGCATTTGAGTCAATTTTGAGGGTCCAGTTCCTAATTATTGTAATAACACAGGAATAAAAAAACTACCAGAAATGTATTCAAATTTCTCCATGGTTTACAGGAGAAAAAAAACAAAGTCATACGGATGTCGGAACAACATGAGGGTATGCAAATGATGATAGAGTTTTCATTTTAGCCTCAACTATCCCTTTAAAAGAAAGCAGACAGGAAAGCGACGGAATAACGGAAAGAGACTCAAAGTGAACGCCTCCCTCGTGCTTTTTCACTCGTTTTCTCATTCGCTCGAGCCCACGAGAAGCAACCTCACTCCATTATAGACGCTACTGTTCTCTAAGGACCAGCCAGACACGAGATGACATCAGTCTGTTCCTAAAAATATCACTGTCTGGCCAGATACAAATTCTTATTCATACTACACGCTCACACAAACTATAAATCCACTCACCTCTACGCCAGAGCCCCTCTCCTTCCATCACAGCTTTCGCTTGAGTTTTGCCTCTAATTATAAGATTCTGGTCTGATGAAGGTCTAAACTACGCTCTTACGCTGTGGGGATGAGACTATTTGCGAGGGCAAAATTGTTCACTCGAAAGCTTCAATTAGGCAAGGGGAAGAAAGGCCGATGGAGCGGTCGGGGGCAGAGAGGGGAGTTGGCAGTCAGTGGAAGGCACAACAGTAAAATTGGCTATTAGACGCTGAACTTAATCCACTCCATATCAGAGCATGGTATCTGCTTCCAGCATAGAAATGCCCAGATTAGCAGCGAAGGATAATAAGCTCTTAACTGTATGCATGAGCTCCACTTTAGGTTCCTGTAAACTTGGCATATGGGAGCTATGCAGATGTAATTCTGACAAGACACTTAGAGAAACTTTCCTTCCTACTCCGCGGTAAAAACGAAGCACGAGAGGAGCTGTCTATTTCATTTCTGTCCATCTGAGAGGGAGGCTGGGGTGGGGTTTAATTAACTATTAAGGATGTGATGTCCTGACAAGACCCACAGCGAACCCCTGGCTCTTTGGACAGAGGTACGACATCAATAATCGTTCGAGAGCAAATGTCAGCGTTCCTTCTGAAGAGACGTCAGCCAGAGGGCAGGAAGCCATACTCTATATGAAAATCTCACAGGGCAGAGCTGACGTTTCCACAATGCGGCCTGTTAGCTTCAAGATCAAGCCAGGGAGGGTGCAAAGCAATTTCCAGGAGCAGCTTTCTTTCCCTTTTTTGTGAGGTAAGGGGGACACTGTCTTTATTAGATGTGTGCTTTTGGGTTCACAATGGTTCCCTTCAGGAAAAAACAAGCGGCGGGCGATACTACCTTTAAAGCTCGCCCTGGTGCGCAGCACACTCATCCCGCGCTCTCTCGGTTGGATTAAAAGCTCCTAATAGTCCCTAATTATACAAACTCATTTCTTTTTCTCAATGCCTCTGCATTTCTATGGCTTTTTCACGACGCTGTAAACACTGTTTCGGGACCAAATTTAATAAGCTAGCCTAGTGAGAGCCCTCTTTAATGGGAGCCGAGCTTGTTTGATAAGTCTCCATTTCATCACTCACTTTATTAATTAATTATATAAACTTAAAGCAATTTGCCTCCTTAATGGCTCATTTTAGGGGGAGATTTGTGGCCAATTAATTGATGTTGCTGGAGCACAAGCGCTGCTTTGTTTTGCGGTGCGCGGCGGAGAGAGGGGTAATCGTCTATGGGTGTGTGGTGGCCTTAAACATCTTTCAAGGATTACAAAATATAACATCAGGCAAGAAAGAAAATAAAAAGCCCGTCGTATATATCAAGAGAGCTTGTCATTTGCAGTACCTATTAAAGTCTTAATTTAATGAATCTCATAATACAAAAAAAAAACAACAACAACATTTGTGTGTATAAAGACTGCACAAAATATTTATTATATTTTATTTCTTTAACTTAATAAAAATAAGTAATATAACAGTTATGAAGAGATACACAATTAGCCCTTTTTTCATTTCTAAATGGACTTTGGTATAGAAGTACACACTAGAAGGACGAATAAAGATGGACTGAAAGCCATTACTGAGACAGATAATGTGACACAGGTGTTTATTAGCATCATAGGACTCTATTAGTGCCTTGAATAAATAACATTTCAATGAAGCCTCAGTTATGTACAGATAGCTCACAAAAATGACCATCAGAAAAATAAACTAAGTAGTGCTTATTGATCTCGCAACAACAACAAAAAACCTCTTGAAAATGTGCTTCAATTTACACGAACAGTGAGATGAACATTTACACAGAGAGATGCAAGTCTTTTGTGATGGTAGAAAAAAAGAGTCCTTGGTGTCATGCCACAGTAGAGAAAGAGATATCACAAAGATAGAAAAGTTGCATTGGGTTTGGATACCACAAAAGTAGTTTATAAGCTCTGCGCAGTAAATTAAAATTAAAATTAAAAATAAAATAAAATAAAATAAAATAATTTTAGAATGACATGAGAGTAATTTTAGGTGAACTATTCCTTTAAGGAAAGTGTTTTCATGCAGAATTGAGTAACACATTCCCTTCCTTCCCAAACTTTCCGCGAGCTACTTTTCTCTGCGTGACACACAGTGTCGGATAGATTAACACATTTCAGGTTACCCGTCATGTTAATTCATCTCTCTTCCCTCAGCAAGCCTAATGTCAACATTTTTTAACGTTTAGGGATGTTTTCTACAAAGGCATGCTGTTAGACTTTGATAAGGTGGGAATCTTCATCAAACACTCATCTGTTCCAGTCAGCACAGGTCAGAGGAGAATGTTCTGAGGTCAAGAAGAATTTCAAGTAAAAGTAGACATCCGAGACTCTGCAGCAATGTGCATTTATTGAGATTTAAGGAATAGCAAAAACACAATTACAAATCTGAATTTGTACTAAGTCATTTGGCCTCTAGTTCATCACAGTCATGAAATCAGACAATAACAACTTAAATCTGTCTGGCATGTGGTCCAGTGTAGAATTAGAATTTCTCATACAAAAATGAACATTCTGCCATTGACTTATTCTTTTATGTGTTACAAAAGAAAGATTGTTGTACGGTTTTGGGACAACATGATGTTTTTCTGTGACTGAAGTGACTGAATCTACCATTTGACCTTCAGTCCCTTTGTGTTTCAAGGACGAATAGTCATTCAGGTTTGAAACAGCATGATAACTGATAACAGACTTTTCATTTCTTTTTCTTTTTTTGAGGACTACCACCTAATTTGTTTGAAAAGTTTGTTCCTCTCTTCAAATTGAAAAAAATAAAATAAAATCCAGAAAGTTCTTAAGTCTCCACATTCTGTTTTATTTTGCTTTTTCAGCTACCTTAACCCTCTAGAAAACAGCTGATGCTGCAAGGGAAACTGATATGGATGGGAAACCAAGAATTAACAGGATTTAAAGTTGGTGAAGAGGGACAAATGAGCGCATGAATTAATGCAAGAGTGCGGCCGAGACAGTGAAAGGGACGCTTGACTTAATCCCATTCACAGCATTCTCCGGTGCGGCTGGGGAACTCTAAATATGGTAATGAGAGGGAAGAGCCCACCCTGGGGTGGGGGTTTATATGGTTGTTGTGGCATGAGCACTGTCTAGATAGTCCAGTAATCCCGTGCTGCTTTTGCAACTTAGGCCCTCATGTAAACAGGGGCAGACCCTGTGGCCGGTAAACCCCTCCTGTGTTTACCCACGGCATGGGTGGTAGAGACTGGCAGGGCGCTACTGGAATGCAGCCCCATTGTGTGGCCGCTTTTCTTTTGTGAAGTGAAAAATGAAGAGACTATCAATAGGCCGGCGGAGGGGAGGAGGAGCTCGTCATGGCAGCAGGTGCAAGGGATAGCCAATATTTGCACAGCGGTTTCTGTGACACATACTAAGTGCAAAATAAAAGGGGGCAACTGTTTTTATTGGCGCTTCACAACACCCAGATAAATCCTGAAGCGGTTACACTCCCCCATCCCCGCCGATCCCACCAGCGCCAAATCATTTTATGTGCTACAATTGCCTAGACGCATCCTGACACATTACAGAGTGTCATTTCAGAGGTCAAGAGTGCACCCCGATGCAGTCTCTCTTTGTTTCCTTCACTAGTGCTGGGATAAAACTACCTAAAATGGTCTCATACATTAATGCACTGGCCATTGAACATAACTGCAAAACATATTAATTCCTCAATCAAGGGAAGTATGTTTTTGTTGTTGTTCCTTGTAAATAGGGTAATAAAATAAAATAAATAAAATAAAATAAAAATAAACATAGATGAAGATGAAAGTCATATTAAAATACAGTGTTTCCTGCATTACTAGTTAACACAATGCAAATTCTTTATGATTCATATTCCTACTTGAAACACACTATAAATTTCCACCCTTATTTAAAACAAATTCTCACATCATGCCTAGTTGCTGTGCATTAAATTCATGAATCTAATTCAGTGTAACAAAACTGGTGAGTCCTCTCAGGAGGACAATAAAGATTTACTTCTAATCTCTCTCTGTCTGGAGGGCCAAAAGTTTGAGAAGAGCTGAGGCTTTGTGTAAAGATGCCAGAGCATCGACTTTAGCTCAATCCACTTCCTGCTCTCATGTCTCACTCCACAAAGCTTACCTCCAATTCCTACTGCAGCAGCTGCCCACCATACAGAGCACTGAAAACCAATAACCCAGGGTACAGATTTTCACTGCAAATAAGGAATCAGCTTTTAATATGTATAGTTACGGCTCTCGCCGCCTTGAAAAGCAAACAAGTAAAATATCTGCCAAAGCCTGACAACCTGCCATTCTCGTCAATGTCACGCCTGTCACTATAGATTTAGCAAATATTTTTCGAAACTGGGAGGTCTTAGAAACCAGGTTTTTGTTGTCTGTGAAAAAAAAAAATCTATGTGGATCTGTGTTGTCTTCTCTCTGTGTTTGAGTGAAAGGATATCGAATGAATGGAAGAGTTGAAAAGAAAGACTAGCCGGTCTGTTGAGCGGCTAGTACCAGTATAAGTTGCAGCAAAAGTACCGAGCTAAAATAAAAGCCTCATGGAGACTAGGAATGAAAGCATGCATGTCTAAAAGTAATGGTAGGCTAAGATTGATTGACAGGTAACTAATTGTGAGTGCACAAAGGCGTTCTTTCTCTTTCTCTCGCCCACTCTCTCTCTCTCTCTCTCTCTCTCTCTCTCTCTCCCACTCTAGTCCATAGTTGGACATAAGAAATGAAAGCTTAATCTGTTTCGATGGAAAATCTATCAGAGGGGCCCCGCCTGTGTATGAGGATTAATACGCTGATGGTGCATATCCTTCAGCGGGGTCGGGTCTGTTATTCCATCACTGGTTGCAATGACAGCAATGAATACCATCCCATAAATGCACACAGCCCACAATTGGTTTGGACTTCCATGACAATCCAGTGTGAACATGAATAAAATATCAGGGGGCAGCTAATTACATCAAGCAGAAACGGGTGTCCCGCAATCTGCCTTGGCAAGCAGGGTCAGGGGCTGGGCAGAATGAACCACAGCCCAGCCACAATGTACACTGTAAAAAGATTAAAGTAGGCTCTACTATAGGTCAACCATGTGTATGTATAGATCTGTTCAACAGGATATTCTCTTTGATCCCCCTCTCTGTTTTGATATTAATATAGAATGCATGTCTATAAGATTCCGGATACAGCAAAGCATGTACTAGGGGAAAATGAGTAAATGGATTCCTAAATTGTTAAGATTATATATATATATATATATGTGTGTGTGTGTGTGTGTGTGTAGTGTACAGTGTACATTGTGGCTGGGCTGCGGTATATATATATATATATATATATATATATATATATATATATATATATATACACATAGCCTGAAGCAAACCTTGATATGCTTGGCCAGGTAGGGGAATTACGAGGGAATATGGAATAGGTCAGAGGTCAGAATGCCTCAACAGTTCACATCATGGAACCTGTGGTGAAACACTACGCCGTAAACTTCAGCAACTGTAACTGCAGCATCATGAATGCCCTCACAAACATGTTGGATATTTGCATTGGCGCCTGGCTTGACCGTTTCCAGGGAGAGCGCCAGCAGGGTGTGAAGGAGGAGGATAGTGGTTCTGGAAGGCATGGTCAATGAGCTTTGGACTTGTCCTGAGGCAACACAGTCTCTTTTACCAGGGGAGCAGACCGTAGGACCTACTGCTCTGTTCCACGCTGTCCATCAAAACCTGCCTTGCTGATTTAGACAGTCAGTGTGGTAGATTGGTATTCCCTCCACCTTCTCCCTGCAGCAAAGCCCATCAGTGGACACTGACACTCTCTGGTCTCGCCTCAGGCTACAGAGGAAGAACAGCATGCTGGGATACACAGGCCATCTCTCTCCTGACATTGTGGCTTATGATAAATCATCTACAGAAAAGCCATGTGAAAGAGTCAATGGATACTGAGGGAAGAATAAAAGCAGCCGGATACCACAAGGATAGCGAGTAATCTTTATAGATATAATAACGTGCATTAGCTTGAGGCCCTAATGCCCTAATCATGAAAACAAAATTAAAACCTTTCCAGCTGTGAATGATTTGGGCTTAATATATATCAGAAAAGAGAGAATATAAAGGGTGCTCAGATTTTTACTCTTGGCTTCAGGGGATGAATGGATCATTTCACAAGTTTAGACATTAGACAGATCTCTGGCAGATCATCAACCGGCTCTCCGATGAGAAGACCCCTGAGATACTCCGCAAAACTTTTTTGCTGAAATTAATTTCTGCTGTCACTGAAGGATGTGATGAAAATCCAAAAGCAACCGCTAGAGAAGATCATCAGCTGCTTCTGTGGATGGATTGTTGAGGAGGTTGATGAGGTTTTTTTTTATATTTTCAAATCTATCTTTAGTGCCACTACACGAAAACCTTGCTAATTAAATAATGAAAATAAACGCCAGTGAGGAGAGCTTGTATCAGAGGCAGGAAATTCATATACTAATAACTCTGAGAAAGCCAAACAATGACTTCGACGCCAACACGGTGTGCAAAGATTTAGTGAAGAGGCCTTTCAAAAACTTCTGTTTACCTTTTTTCGTATTTTACAGTGGATACAAAACAACTTAAATGTCATCTCCAGCAGCACTGAGGTTCTAAGTATATGTTGTATCACACTAGGAGGGCTGATGTTTTCTCTCTGTACTTCTCTAAACACAATGCTTTGTATCAGCCCAAAACCAGGCTGACTCCAAACTATCACAGTGACCTTTACATACATAAAAATAAAGAAAAAATTAATTTTATATTATATATATATATATATATATATATATATATATACACATACATACACATACATACACAAACACATACATACATATATATATATATATATATATACACATATATATATATATGTATATCCTTTTCCCAAACCTTTGCCTGGTATCATGGTTTCCACAGATATTATTAATCAGCAAAAACTGTTGTCAAAATGGATCATAATAAATAAATGTTTCCTGAGCAGCAAATCAGCATACTTTAATGAACATTTCATACAATATCCCAACAATAAATGTGTGTGTGTTTGAAAGTGTGCATGTATTTCTCAATTTATTAATGTGGTTATAGCTTGGGCATTTTTTTTTTTTCATCTGACAAAGCTGTTGACTCACAGTGGGCCTGACTTTAAAAATGGGGATGTCACTTCATGCCTCTCAAACACGTTAAGAGGCTGGCACAGACCTTGTTTCTGCAGCTATTTTGGAGGAAGCAATGCTAAGCATGTTAGCATAAGTAAGACGATTTTGATGGGAAAAGTCACTCGGGGGAACTAAGTCAGATCACATTTCTAGAAGCGATTTAGACCATGTTTGAGTTGTACAATGAGGCTTGGATCGCAGCAGAGCACAGCAGATATCGTTCTCTCTCTCTCGCTCGCTCATATTGCGAGTAGACAGACCCTTGGCATCCTTATTCACAGGATTAAAAGCAGTCAGAGGAAGTGCTCAAACCCCAACAGCCTGTGCCGTAGCTATTACTCTTTTATTACTCCTCAGAGGATTCTTCATCATACGGATCCAACATGTCATGGTTCATACAAACTGAGAGCGATGTTTATCTGCTACCATATTTCAGCTCAGCATAGGTTCTAAAAGCTCACATGCGCATAAACGAGGATAATACATAGAGCTCTGGTAAGAAATCCCAGCAGTCATACCTGCCAAGATGCAATATGAAGACGGCTGGCACGAGATCCATTATGTCGAAGTACTGCTCTATTCGATCGTATACATGTTTGTATTCTAGTCTTTTCACAGAAATGAAATGATACGTTCCTGATCCAGCACAGGGGAACAGGAGAATCTGTGGCGTTTGAGCCCTGGGCTTCCATGCTCAACATGGTGGTCCTAATGCAATCCCTCCCTCTGGGTTCGTTAATGGCCCTGCAAAGGGCTTTGGGAGATTCCTATACACTCAGGCAGAGCTGCCCCATAGGATGCACCAATAAAAAGCTAGCTAAAATAAGGCGCAGGCTTTTTGTCTCTTATGTGTGCCGTAAAGCATGAGCGTGTGCATCCACGTGGACTGGGATAGCCTGAAGAAATTAGGACCGTTTCCCCATTACAGATTGTGGCTTTATATAAAAACATCCTGAGAGGCTGAATGCATTAGCTTTGGCTTTTTTTATGGGTCATTTGGTATAAAGCAGTGCATAAAGATAGCTCTGCACATACAAGATACAAATAAAGAGCTCAAAGTGAGGCTTCATGCTGATTAAGGAGATGACAAGCACTAACATCATCAAAGCTTCAATCATTCATACATGTCAATTGTCAGAATGTATATAAGAGAGATGCAGCCTACTCTATCTTCGATAACAGACGCATGTAGACAGTGAACTACTGTGCCCAAAAAAAACCCTTGTCTTCCTCTTCCGTATGTAAAGCAAGCTTTCATCCAAAAACTTGTAGATTTAAGCATGCTGGAACAGACAAGTAAACAGTGTTGCAAAACATACGGATCAAGATATCTCTGGAAAAGGTCAAAACAGAGTCAGAGAGAGAGAGAGCGTGAAGGAGAAAGAAATACAGTAGAATCGAGGTAATGCTGACAATGCTGCCTATATATCTAAGCATGTGAATATGTAATCGTGAAACAAACTTGTAATGATAGTGCTACTTTTACCTTATCATCGTATTTTGACCATCTTAAAGTTGTTTCAACAAACATGAAAATGTATGGCATTACTTACTGTCATTCCAAATCCATGTAAAACAAAAGGAGAGATTGTGACACTACTTGTCGCTCTTTCCAGTCTAATTACAACATGAGTTTTAAAGCTGTTTTTCTAGTATCATAGTGATACTAGTTTAAACTCAGCAAAAAAAAGAAACGTCCCTTTTTCATTTAGTAAAAATTTGCATATAATCATGTGGCCCCTCAGACAAGAACTTGTAAGTCTTGGTGGAAGAGTGGAGTAACATCTCACAGCACAAACTGGCAAATCTACACAATATGCACAAGTCGTATCCATGACTTTTACAGGGTTTTTTTGGCTCCTTTTTGAAGCTTGAAAGCTCCAGGCCCTGTTTACTGTAACTGCAAGGGGAAAAAAACGGAATGTACTTAACATGCACTTCATAAAATGTAATATTTCTTTGTATATTTAAAAAAACTGTAATAAATAAAATCTCATGACTGTCGTTTACAGGAATACTAAAATACAGAATATGTGAGTGTGTTAATCCATCCAATGTTTGCGAGCAATCTGCATCTGAATGCAATCTTTGATTGATCAAGCAAGCAAAGAAAGAAAAAAAAAAAACAGTGATTGAGTTTCCCATCAGCTCTGCAGTGTTGTAAATTGGCTTCTTTTCTTTTCATGTGTGAACTGCCTACAAATCAGTTTTAGGGAAGTTTATAGAGATCATGGGATGACTCCACTCTCTTTGGTTTGAACATAAAGGGGCATTTCGTTGAGTAAATACGGCACACCTGGAGCTGATGACTGCACAACTATTCCTGGGCATTTGCACGAGGACTTTAAGCAGGCTATAAACCCTTCCCTGGGATATTACTCTGACTCCAACTTCAATAAAGAAGGAGATTAATGTAGTTGCAAGCAGTTTATTTCTGTATCAGCCCCTGTCCCCGGGCCCTGGGGGTGGAAAACAGGAAGGAGAGAAGTGAGAAGTGAAACCTGAGCACAACATACCCCAAGTTCAGGCCGATCAATCACAGTAATAAATGTCAAGAACTGGATAGGTAAAACTAAACTTAATGCATTCGGCCTGGTAAAAGATGATGATGTATGTGTGAGAGATTGAGGGCATGTCCAACAGTGTGTGATGGAAGTGTTAACATCTTCAGTAAGTTTGAGCATTACTGCATGCACGAGAAAGAAAAAACGCACAAAGTGCCGCCACAACTTGAGGCAAATTGGGACTGACAGGGATACGGGAGATAGCAAACAAAGACATCTGACTTGAGCGCCATGTAGATTTCTATTCGAGGCTTAAAAGTGCCGCATGTTAACATCTTGCATCTGTGTTTCTCCCTGCCGCAGTTTGAACAGGTCCTAAGAACGCAAGCTATCATGGGATGAAGTTTGGGCTTCAGAAAACTCCACGCCAAAGCCATATAAAAACTCCAACCACGCTCGTGTCAAATCCACACAAACAAATGGTGTATTCCCCTGACGTTTCGAGTGTTTCCAGACAGGAAGGATTATGCTAAATGAACACCTACCCATCATGCCCTCACTTCACAACAGTCATGCTTGTTAATTATGCAAAATAATTATAAACATGCCTATGAATTTTGAATAGAGGATCAAATATCTCCCAGCACATCATAAGTGAGACGTTATCATCATGCACGCCGGTCCTTTGGTGGCTCTTGTGCATCTCCACTCTGAGCATGCCCATGTTCTGTCAGAGACAGAGGGCACACAGTCCATCTCAGTCTGTCGCCCTGCTTCTCTCTGGCCAGAGATCTGTGGCAGATGGGCAGACAGGGCCTTGGAACTGCCCCGGGGTAAGAGCACAGCTCCCTGTCACCTAAGTTCACCATGGCACTGTGCATGCTGAAATCAAGCCACTTCCCCTCTCCAAATGAGGCAATACATCAGGTGTTGAATAAATGAGTGATGAAATCTTGACAGATTAAAGTGAAAGGGAAAAAAAAGCCTCAGAGGCCATCTGCCCAACCAGGCTGGACTGTCATGGCAGCACTGATGGAGAGTGAAAGAGTCGCAAAAGACGAGAACGGAGAGGGAACAGAGGCATATCTCTCAGATACTCAACTAGACATGAAGCAGAACATTCTGATCTTAAGAGTAAAGCTGGATATCGCCAGCTACTTAATGATACGATACAAATGATGACATGCACACTGGCACCAAGAAGAATTTGGATATGTTTTGACACTTTTTGTCACAAATTGCATTTCATTAGAAACAAAACATCAAACTAAATGGAATCAGTAAACAAATGATGCAAGACCTTTTCTCAGAACTAACTTTACTTTTCAGAGTTGTTTTTGCGATGACTTTTAACTGGTGTCAAGGCTAATTTTAATCGATGGACAAAGTCAGTAACTCTCAGGTTCACACAAGTATGAGTAACAAGTGTGATTTATCACTATTTTAACATGTTCCACTGATGTTTAACAACCAGAACGTGTCAAAATGCTCTGATCCAAATGCCTCAAAATTGATCAATATATCTGTTGTTTTGTAACTGTTTTAAAATTGATATTATTATTGTTTTATTCATATTTTATGTAATAATAATTATAATAATAATATTATTATTAGTGCTGTCAAATGATTAATCGCGATTAATCGCATCCAAAATAAAAGTTTTTATTTACATAATATATGTGTGTGTCCTGTGTATATTTATTATGTGTATATATATATATATATATATATATATATATATATATATATAAATACACACACATGCATGTATATATTTAAGAAAAATGTTACGTTTATATATTAAATATATTGATATATGATATAAATTATATGAATATAAATGTATACATGTAAATACAAGTAAACATTTTCAAAATATATGATGTATGTGTGTGTATTTATATATACATAATAAATATACACAATACACACACATATATTATGTAAATAAAAACTTTTATTTTGGATGTGATTAATCGCGATTAATCATTTGACAGCACTAATAATAAATTACATAAATTATATAAATTATATAAAAATAATACATTATTATGCATAAAGTTAAAAAAAATCAACAAAAAATTATAAAACATCTTACAATTATTTAAAAATAATTAAAAACTATTTTGTATAATCATGTTTAGTTAAATTATGTTTTATAGAATATTTTAATAAATATGCATCATGTTAAAAACACAAAAATGATCTAAAGCACCAGATAATATAAAAATGATCTTGATAAGAAAGGATTAACATTGTATCAGCACGGCCACATTTAAAACCTTTCAGATAAGCCAAGCCAAGCTACATCTCCCTACACTCCAGCAAATACCCCATTACTGACTGATCCATGCTTCACTGAAGCACGCTGATTATCATGCTCCACAGCACCATGGAGGGTGTGTCTCAAAAGCAATAAACATGGCTGAGCTTGTTTGCTGATATGGCAAAATATCTTGTTCCTGTATCACAACACTTCTATATAGCATATATTTGTTTAAATAGCTAGCTTGAGTCTGCTTAGGGAAGAGGCGGCCCACGCCGGAGCTCTAAGAAAGATCGTAGGATACAGAGCAACGCTGAGGAACACCTCTTGTACAAACTTCAGAGCATGTAACTTCCCACCAGAAGATGGCTTTAATGTTCGCATGAGCGCATGTAAGACACCGATACTGGCCCACTTTTGCCAGGCAGACTCCCCCAGCTCAGCAAATCTCAAAGTTGGAAAATGCAAGGCGGTTTTTGCAGTGTCTAAGGTGCTTCCCTTAGACACCTTTTCAAGAAGCAGTGGCAGAGAAGAAAAAAAAAGAAAAGCATAGAATCAAATGCTTTGCCGGCAACAAATTAGAGCTGAGCAGAGTGCTCCTTTTCAAAAGGCCCTTTACTTTGACCTTGCTTCATGTTAAATTCAATTACAGCACTTTTCTCCAAAGAGGATATTCAGAGCGGCATCGCCTCCGAGATAGCGGCAGCAACATCTGAGGGCTGTATTTCAATAACACGCTCTTTAATATACCGACTCGCATACCTCGACACAAACAGCGGCTCTTGCTCTGTCACTGTAGATCAGTGCTGGCTCTGCTATTCCATGTACTTTCAAGGGGTAAATTACCCTGCACTCACGATCTGTACACCTCGGTATGATGAAAACACAACAGTACTCAAGGCTGTCATGAAATCATTGAGTGAAATCTTACAGTACAGAGCAAACAGAATATGCGAGAAAAGTCGAGGAGCACTGCGCTCCTAATTGGTCGACGGCGACTGCCTGGGTGGGAGTTCCAGTCGTCAAGGTGATAAGCGCAAAGGGTAGTCACACAAGGTAAATGAAAACCCTGAGTGTGGTAGAGACTTAAGATTGTATTTCACCAGAGCAATCATTCCCAAAGCAGATTCTTGGGTATACAAATACAGTGTATTTTCTCATGTATGGCACGCCATACTTGTTGAGCTCTTGAGAAATTCGAATTCCACCATCGAAGAACGCAAATCTATACCATCTTATCTGAATGTCATATAATAATAATTTAAGCTGTTCTCAAAGAAAGTTCTCTGTGAATGCCTCCAGAAATGTCAAAACAAGAAAAACAAGATTGTGTTATTAAAAATAGAGTAAAATAATTAATAAGACAGGAAGCTAATTGGTGTGTCTCTTTCTGACAAACAATATTAGTTTAGTGCATCACTGTAATTAGGCTTTAATGATGTTAATTTAAACTGAAAACCATATACATTTACATAAACAGTCAAAATCAACCCATTTCTGTTTTGGTGCTGATGATTTTATGAAAAACTTAAATGAATATTATAAATGTTGCCTTGGCAGCTGACTGAATTTAAAGGGATAGTTCACCCAAAAATAAAAATTCTGTTATTGATTACTCACCCTCATGTCGTTCCAAACCCATAAGACCTTCGTTCATCTTTGAAACACAAATGAAGATATTTTGTGATGCATAGACAGCAAGGATCCTTACAAGATCAAGGCACAGATTGTTAAAATAATCCATGTGACATCAGTGGTTCAACCGTAATTTTACAAAGCTAAGAGAATACTTTGTGTGAGCAAAGAAAACAAAAATAACGACTTTATTCAAAAATTTGTCACTTCCGCGCGTCACCCTATAGCGCCATTTTAGAGAGCATCACATATGTAAACAATGTATGCAACGTATATACGCACATATGTTGTTTAAGTTCAGATCAAAGCGTAAACAACACAAACAGTGTATCCGTATACGGCACTGCTGACACAGAACAGCGTTGTTTACGTTGTTTACGTATGTGACTTAAATAGTTCTCAGAATGCATCAAAAATATCTTAATTTGTTTTCCGAAGATGAACAAAGGTCTTACAGGTTTGGAACGACATGATGGTGAGAAATTAATGACCGAATTTTCATTTTTGTGTGAACTATCCCTTTAAAAAAAGCATAAGCAGAAGTGCAAAAATAGCTAAAAAATAAAGTAAAATAAAATAAAATATATAACATTTTTAGATAGATAGATAGATAGATGGTGAAGTATTTTTAGTATTGTAGGCAATGTCGGGAACTAGACCGGCTTTCTGCTGGCCCTCCCACAGATGCAGAAACGGCACTTGGTTTGCCCGCTGCTCCACTGAACAACAACCCAGCCAAAGCTGTGGGCTAACATCTGTCCTGCCAAAGCAAGTAGGCCTTTTTTTTTATTTGTGAAGGTAAAACACATTTTCCCAATACAAGCATCAAGGGACAACGCAGTCCCACCAGAGTGAAAAGGCTCTGGTCCCACAATGCATAACGCCTTCCTACTGGCCCAGCCTACTGCTGCTCTTGTGGCTAACAGGCTAATAAGCCTGGAAGAGGCTTCAGGCCTAGTGTGCCCATTCAGTGGGGCCAGAATATCCCTGCATCCATTTCTTTGGGATCGATTGCGAGTAGCTAGTGTAATTGCCTTGAAAGCAATGTAGCATCATTAGAGGCTAGTCAGAGACGGCATTTGCAGGAATAAAAGGGCAAAGCTAACAGCTTCTCTGCTGCGGTAAAGGTTATTTTTAATCACCAATGAGGAATCCTGGCTTTCCTCATTCTTCAGGACCAATCTTATTCTTCTCTAGTTTGCCTCACCGTCACTCTTTCACCATCAACCACCTAGTCCTCACTCTAGGGAGCGAGGGGCAATTGACTGGAACTTTATTAATTACACAATGCTTTGTTTGTGGCAATGGGCCGGCCTTTGACCTGAGAAGAGCACTGAGCACAGAGGGTGTACAGTAATTAGAATGGAGCCACTTTTGTATCTTCTGAGACTTATGGCTGTGGTCAAGTAGACCCTAATGATCGAGACACCAGAAGCCAAAAGCAAGCACAACAAAAAATAACTGCAACAAAATAACAAATCGCGACAAGCCTTCATATCAATTCATTAATTTCAAACCCATTTCTATACTTTTACTGGAAGGAATCCTGCATTTTTTTGCAGGATCATTTGTAAAATATTAATTGCATTTTGACGATTATGAGGACGACGATGATGATGATGATTATTATTATTATTATTATTCCACTTGTTGTTTTTGCTGTGGTTAAAAAAAGACAATTAATAATAATAATAAGATAACACTTTGCAATAAGGTTCCATTTGTTAACATTAGTTAACTACATTAGTTAACATGGACTAACAATGAACAGTTGTATTTTTTTAATAAATGAACGTTAACAAAGACTAATAAATACTGTAGCAAACTGATTGCTCATTGCTAGTTAATGTCAGTTAATGCATGAAATATAGTTAACAAAATAAAATAAAACCTTACTGTCAAGTGTTACCATTTAATTAATTCAATATAAATAATATGTTATTCTTATTCATATTATTAAAACAAACAAACAAAATACTTTTCCTTAAGTCCTCAATCTAATGGTACAAATTCAAATGCATACGGAGTACACAAAACTGACATATTAAACCTATAGTTTAGTCTTTATATTGTCAACATGGATAACTGTGCGTTATTTTGTATGCTGGGCTGTGACATGACTGTCAGATTGAAGGCAAACTTTTTTTTTTCTTTTTGATTACCTAACAAAGTTTCACTGACAGAGTGTCCCTCTAAAAATGGGTTTTGTGTATACAAAACAAATTACCCTGCAAAAAAAAAAAAAAAAAATCTTGCATGTCTCTCTCCAAAAGAAACAAAAGCAATGTTTGGATTTATCAATAGTTTTTGATTTTTGTTTTTTTCCCGAACCCCCACTGCTTCTCTTCCAATAAAAAAATGAGCAATGGAGAAAAAAAATAAATAAATACAAGACATGAGCTTTTGTTCACATAGTGTCTCTCGCTCTTATCCACTCCATCAATCGAAGCTCTGTTTCCTCAGCTGACAGCAGAAAGACTGACATACATCACACCCGCACGCACCTACACACGAACACACTTTCGCACACACATATACACGCGCCGTTTCAATGCCGAATCTAGGTCAGAGACATTAAAATTTCAACAAAGTCCCTCTGACTTTGGAGGGAAGGTGTGGAGGAACAATTCAGACTGGTGTCACTGTGCCGCCATGGGGTCATGCCACTCCCTGGCTACAGTGGCTAGGCCTGATGGATGCTAGAACATCAAAGACAGCGGAAGAAGGTTAGATTACGTGACACCAGACACACCAAACCAAGACTGAACCAGACTGAGACACGCACAAGAGGATGGAAATCAGTCCAAGTTTCAGTACTCGGCTCTCATAGCAGAAGAAATCTAACTGCAAGCAGTCATTACAGAGATTCTTCACAAAACCATCTGAGGGAAAATGCCTAGATATTTACTAAGAAAACTTTTTCAGCACTCTTTCATATTACTGCACTCTATCTGAAAATAAATGATCCGGAACTCCAGGACATTTTTATTTTTCCCCAAACACCTACCTCACTGTCCTATGAATGGCAGGGTTAGGGATGATGAAATATTTGTGGCTGTAAAGTGTGATTGATCACTTTACTCTGGCAGGTGGCCTGTTTGTATGCTAGTTGGAGAAGTAAAGGCAAAGAGATTATTTCTGGAAGTGTCCGCTGCCACTGAAGAAAATAACAACACAAACAGACTCCACAAGACTCCACACAAACAGTAGCCACCCGTACGTACATACATATACACATACATACATACATACATACATACATATATATATACATATATATACACACACACATAGTTTACATACCCCTTGCAGAATGTGCAAAATGTTGAAACAATTGAAACAATTTCAGAATTGAAACAAAATAAGAGGGATCATAAAAATTGCATTTGAATTGAAAAACTGCAATTGAATCTTAAAACTATGTGTCATTTCCTGGATGATCCACAGCTGTTTTTATATTTTGTGATAGATGTTCATGAGTCCCTTGTCAGTCCTGAGCAGTTCAACTTCCTGCTGTTCTTCAAAAAAAAATACTCCAGCTCCTGCACATTCTTTGGTTTTCCAGCATCTTCTGCATATTTGAACTCTTTCCAAAAGTGACTGTATTATTTTGAGATCCATATTGTCACACTGAAGACAACTGAGGGACTCATACACAACTATTACAAAAGATGAAAACATTTACTGATGCTCAAGAAGGCAATGCAATGCATTAAGAACCGGGGGATGTAAACTTTTGAACATGATGATGATGTGTAAATTCTTCTAAACCTTTACAGTTTCTTATATATATATATATATATATAT
>JAFVLL020017797.1:0-11282 GCA_021397915.2 Tor tambroides | reverse complement strand
CGCTGCTTGATCTGTGCAGATTTCTCTCCTGATTCAGACCAGAACACTTTTTCACTGGAGGAAGCGTTATTATGGATTATGGACTTGTATTTTAGCTAAAAATGTTTTAATGCTGGATTTGTTTCAGCTTTTGTCTTCTCCAGATGTTAACTGATGGACTGGAGTGGTGTGGATTATTGTGATGTTTTTATCAGCTGTTTGGACTCTCATTCTGACGGCACCCATTCACTGCAGAGCATCCATTGGTGAGCAAGTGATGCAATGCTACATTTCTCCAAACCTGATGAAGAAACAAACTCATCAGCATCTTGGATTCAGTAAATTTTGTGCAGATTTTTGGGTGAACTATGCCTTTAAATCAATATATAATGGCAAACACAACCTGGTTTTAATTAAGGTAATCTCATGAATTTCAAAATAAAACATTTTTAAAAACTGAGCATTCGTGACATCCGTCAAATAGAAAAGTCATTTTGATGAAAGATTAGTAAAATATGCACTGATCAATAGTTCACAATAAGACCAAAAATGCAAAAGGAGTCAATTCTGACTTGACGTTGACTTTAAACACAGTGTGAAAACGCTAAATTGCCTAATTATGAATAATTGCACGTCAAAAGGCTGGAATGAGGAAAAGGCAACACTGGTGGCGTCTGGAGGAGATCAAACAGCCACGCTGAACGTGCTCCACCATCTCCTGATGGCACCTCAGCGTCTTTGAAGCCGTGAACCCTCAACCCGCTTGGAAAGAGTGCTTAGACAAGGAACCGGAGGAACGTAAGCAAACACCTTCAAAGCGCCTTTTCCAGCATAAATATCCTCAAATAAATAAACATGCAATCTGCCTGCAGTGTTCAAATGTCTTTTTCCATGAAACACGGGCCATGAAAAGTGAGAGGAGGAAGTGGGGAGCGAAAGAAAAGATCTCGCTCATATGCAGCGTAGCTGTTCTGATGCTCAAACACAAATAAATAACATGAATATCAATAGCAGGCTGCACATGTCTTTTATTACTAAATAAACAACATGCATTTACAGAATGTGCAATCATAATATTTGCATACTGAGTCACGATTGGTCTTCTTTCCAAGGTCTATTTGCATAGTGAATTGACCTAATTTAGCAACATTTTAGCAACTACAAATTCACTATGCAAAGAGATGTAAGAAAGATGATCGATTACAATCTAATATGCAAATATTATGCAAATAAATATTATTATGATGGCACTGGATCACAGTCGATCAATAGCTAGCTACATTTATATTCATCCAAATAATAAATTGTGATTTATGGCTCAATCGAACTGAAAAGCCTTTATTTATCAAGTCAGAATTGCGAGATATAAATTTGTAAATTCTGAGAAAAAGAAATTGTGCGAAATAAAGTCAGAATGGACACACTTTTAACTTCTCAGAACTGCAAGTTTACATTTTGCAATTGCAAGTTCAAAATGTACAATTCTGAGTTCATATCTTACAATTCTGACATTTTTTCTTGCAATTGTGAGTTTATATCATAATTTCAACTTTTCTTCTCGGAATTGCGAGTTTATATCTCACAATTCTGACTTTATATTTCTTAATTCTGACTTCATATCCTGCAATTTGGACTTTTTTCTCAGAATTTACAAGTTTACATCTTGCAATTCTGAGTTTGTCTCGCAATTCTGACTTTATATCTCATAATTATGACTTTCTACATCACAATTCTGACTTTACATCTTGCAATTCTGAGTTTATCTCGCTAATCTGAGTTTATATCACAATTCTGAGTTGATCTTGCAATTCTGACTTTATAATCATAATTCTGAGTTTCTCTCTCAATTCTTACTTTATATCTCATAATTCTAAGTTTTTCTCATAACTCTGACTTTAGATCTAGCAATCCTGAGTTTGTCTCACAATTCTGGGTTTATATCTCATAATTCTGACTTTATATATCACAATTATTTTTCTCAAAATCTACAAGTTTAAATCTCGCAATTCTGACATCTCGCAATTCTGACTTTGTATATCAATTCTTTTTCTCAGAATTTACAAGTTTATATCTCGCAATTCTGACCTTATTTCTCATAGTTCTGACTTTACATCTCGCAATTCTGACTATATCTCGCAATCCTGACTTTATATCTCATAATCCTGACTTTATATCTCATAATTCTGACTTTACATCTCGCAATCCTGACTTTATATCTCATAATCCTGACTTTATATCTCATAATTCTGACTTTACATCTCGCAATCCTGACTTTATATCTCATAATCCTGACTTTATATCTCATAATCCTGACTTTATATCTCATAATTCTGACTTTACATCTCGCAATTCTGACTATATCTCACAATCCTGACTATATCTCGCAATCCTGACTTTATATCTCATAATCCTGACTTTATATCTCATAATCCTGACTTTATATCTCCTAATTCTGACTTTATATCTCCTAATTCTGACTTTATATCTCCTAATTCTGACTTTACATCTCGCAATCCTGACTATATCTCGCAATCCTGACTATATCTCGCAATCATGACTTTTTTCACAATTCTGACTTTATATCTGTCTGACTTCTCGCAATCATGACTTTTTTCACAATTCTGACTATATCTCGCAATCGTGACTTTTTTCACAATTCTGACTATATCTCGCAATCATGACTTTTTTCACAATTCTGACTTTATATCTCGCAATTCTGACTTTATATCTCATAATTCTGACTTTATATCTTGCAATTCTGCATGTCTCACAATTCTGAGTTTATATTTCGCAATTCTGACTTAACTCTGACTTTGTATATCAATTCTTTTTCTCAGAGTTTACAAGTTTATACCTCGCAATTGTGAGTTTATATCTTGCAAATCTGACTTTATCTCTTGCAATACTAAGTTAACATCTCACATTTCTGACATTTTTTCTCACAACTGTGAGATCTAAACTTAGAACTGCGAGTCTGAATTTTGAGATAAAAACATGCGATACATGAGATAGCACACATAAGACTAAACCAACCATTCTGAATGCAGTCAGTAAGTTAACGCTTTGGGCTCAGGATAAACTCGCTGCTAGGGTGTTGCTATGCATTTGTTAAAGATCATCAACCTGGAGTAAAGAAAAAGAGAACAAAACCAGCCCGTCAGTGCCACATCTACTGAAGACTCGCTGTTCCCCCAAAACAACACCCTTCATCGTGCCCCACCACCTCAAAGCCTTCAGAAAAACAGGCCCTTACCGGTCGCCCCACGGCAAGCTCAAGGATTTCTGCTCTACAAACCAGGAACAGATGTCTGTAGGGGCCACGCTGAAAGACCCCGCTGTTCTGGACGGCCGCCACATGCTTCTCATTCAGAGATGAAGGCTCACGGCTCGCCAACGTCAAAAGAAAAACCCAAGTCGCCTCAAAACCCCGAATACCATTCATGCACGTCTTAGTTTTCCTCGAAAACCACCTCAGTGGTTTCGACCAGGAGAATGTCAAATACTGGCGCGAAGTCGAACCAATAGCACAGTTCGGCTCCATCAAGACAATGGAGTTTCTCCAGAAGTGGAAGAGAAAAGCAGAGGGAGAAAGATGTCATTGAATGTGATGCTCTTAAACAGGCCAGATATCCACCACACGCTGCCAAAGCAAATACCGCTGACTCAAAACCAGAGAACATGCCAGAGAGAGAACCAGCCCAACTAAAACAGCTCTGTTGAGGTGAGAAATCTAATTTCTGAAAGTAAACATGAGATTACGGAACCAGTCCATTTTGAAGAAACATCAGCATATTTACAGGTTTTGCCCCTGGGACGATCAAGACTGACATCATCCATCAGGGCCTGTTATATCTGAGAGATCATGTCACCCTCACTTATAGAGCTTTACAAGTTTTTCCCCCCATGCTTTGGGAAATATTCATTATATTTTAAGAGTTCAGCTTGGCCATGGTTAAAAAAGGACAAAGCAAATAACTTTAAGATCTTGCAGAGAACCAAATAGTTGCTGTAAACGATTTCAGCCACTTTGCAAACTTCGGTTTAGTCTAAATTAAACCGTCTCCATTGCATAAACCAAATGCACATTCATACAACATATGAGATATATGAAAAACATGATGTAAATAATCAGTGTTAAAAATTATAGAAAAATGGATATACTTATAAATTTATATTAAATGCATTCAATATAATTATACATTATAATTATGCATTAAATATAAATAATTATACAGAAAAATATATAAATTATGAAATTTCATAATTTCACATAATTTCATTTGCATACAATTTCAGTAAAAAAAAATTATTATAAATGTATTAAATTATTTCATTATTATATATAATTATATATTTTATATGTAATTGTTAACATTGATTATTTACATTTATATAATTTTATATACATATAATGAAATGTTATCATTTATATATTTCATTTATAATTTAATTTATGATTTACAGTACATAATTTCATTTATATAAAAATGTGTCTTTAAGTATGGATTATTTATTATTCTAAATTCAATATAAATTATTTAATGTATATAATTATATATTTTATATATAATTGTTAACATTATATATATTTCCTCATTTTTAATTTATATCATGATTTGCTGAACATAATTTCACTCGTATAAAATTGCATCTTTAATTATGAATAATTTATTATAATAAATTCATTATAAATTATTGCATTAAAGGAGTAGTTCACTTTCAGAACAAAAATTTACAGATAATGTACTCACCTCCTTGTCATCCAAGATGTTCATATCTTTCTTTCTTCAGTCGTAAAGAAATTATGTTTTCTGAGGAAAACATTTCAGCATTTCTCTCCATATAGTGGACTTCTATGGTGCCCCCGAGTTTGAACTTCCAAAATGCAGTTTCAGTGCAAACAGCGATTTAGGAAGATTTTGAAGCTGGAGGAGAAAATGAGACGGGAGTTTTTCGACATACCCTAACTGTCTTGAACCAGAAAACACAGAGTTCACGCAGAGCTACACAAGACGAGCGCTTGAGGTTAAAAAGTATTTAAATTGTAAAAAATTTTTTTAGAAAATAACCGATCGTTTCACTAGATAAGACTACTCTTCCTCGGCTGGGATCGTTTAGAGCCGTTTGAAGCTGCATTTAATCTGCATTTTGGAAGTTCAAACTCAGGGGCACCATAGAAGTCCACTATGTGGAGAGAAATGCTGAAATGTTTTCCTCAAAAACATAATTTCTTTACGACTGAAGAAAGAAAGATATGAACATCTTGAATGACAAGGGGGTGAGTACATCATCTGTAAATTTTTGTTCTGAAAGTGAACTACTCCTTTAATCATTATCTTCACTATACAAAATGGACCATCATTTACCAGAATACTCTAATTTACTTCAAACTTGTCTTGCTGATTTTGTACAACTAAAATTCTTCTTTTGAATTTCTGTGGCAGGAGGTGGAATTTACTTCAATTGATTCCAAATGAAATTCCAACTCAACTTCCTGTGTTGTAGCCAATTTCTTTTGAACTCACACCCATTCTAACTCTGCACCATTTCTATCAGATTGTTCCTACTTCACTGGCATCAGCGGCTTCACGCCTGGGAACGTTTAAGACGAAAGGGGCGTTGAAAGGTTGAACTGAGCGCGTGTGTCATTACTGGGCTGAAGAAGCAGTCAGTGTGCAGCAGACTGTTGATGTTTCCAGTGTTGAAGCACAGGCTCAGTGCTTTCCGTGCTGCTTTTTCACAGAGAGGCCTCTTGTCCGGCTTTCCAACAACATTCTGAGCCGCTGCTGCTATTTTGGCTGCTCATTTGGACTGGTCATTTTGATCTCACCTCTGAAGATCTCTCTAGCCCCGTGCCAGGTGTTTATACAGGTAAGAGCCGAACACCTGCAATGATCCGTCAAACTCGCCTCTCTCAAAACCAGCCAACTCATTCTTTCCCTATCGCCGTCTCCTTCAGGAACAAAAACAAAGGCTGTGTTTTTTTCAGGGAACGTCTTTGATCAGCCAACAGTCACCTCTGTGTCCAAGTCCGTAATTACCACATTTGCAGCTCCTGCTTTTTCGCTCCTTTCACTCAACGTGCTTTAATCTGAAGCGCAAAACTTTCAGGTACAGTTCAAGAAAAATGAAAATCTGTCATGCCGCTCCAAGCCCATATGCAACATGAAAGATGAATTTTTAATGAACTGACATTTTTTCCACACAATAGTGACTCTAAAAAGGACAAAAAGGAGCATAAAGTAGACAATTCATATGCATTGAGCATTTTATTTTAGTCTTCTGAAGTGATATAATATCTTTATGCGAGGAACAGGCACAAATTTTGACAAAAAGCTCTAAAATAAAAGATTTTCTCTTACAAAACTATCATATGACTTTAAAAGGTGCATTACTTTTATGACATTTTATGTTGTTTTTTTGTCATTTTTGCAGCTTAATAGACGTGTTGTACAGGAAAAAAAGCTGCATAAAAGTGTTATTTTAGTATCACTGATATACAGTTATAGTTTCTGCTCATTTTTGCTATTTATTTATTTATTTATTGTTAATATGTCTATTTAGTTTTACTTAATTTAGTTCAAAAATAAGAAATGTTGCCTTGGCAAATAGCTGACATAAAATAGCAATTATATATATACATATATATATATTATTCTTTTCTTTTAGTTAATGTTCATTTTATTTCAATTAATGAAACTTTTTTTGTTTTTAGTTTTACTTATTTTATATTGTCTTGGCATCTATAGCTAAAATAATATTTAAAAAATTATATTAATTAATTTAAAAAAAGGTTTTAGTTTTAGTTCATTTAGTTTTAGCTATTTTAGTACTTAAAGTAAAATAAAAATGAGAAATGCTGCCTTGGCAATTATCTGAAATATTTTCTTAAAATTTTATTTCAATTAATGTTTTTATGATTTTGGTTTTAGTTAATTTAGTTTTAGTTATTTTAGTACCTAAACTAAATGAACATCCAAAATGTTTCCTTGGCATCCAGCTGATATAAATTTTATATAAAATAATATATTTAATAATAATAATAATAATAATAATAATAATAATATAATATATATATATATATATATATATATATATATATATATATATATATATTTTTTTTTTTTTTTTTTTACAGGCACAAATGATATATAAATATATTTCTTCAGTTAATGTTTATATTATTTCAATTAATAAAACTTAAATAGTTTTTTTGATTTTAGTTTTCGTTATAGAAAAATAAAAAATGTATTGCAACTAGAAAGAAATATAATGTATATTTTTCATATATATGTACATACATACATATATATATATATATATATATATATTCTTTTTTTTCTTTCTTTTTATGGTTTTAGTTTGAGTTAACGATAGTAACCCTGATAAAGATGCATGACTAAGTCATTCAGGTTTGGAACGACATGATCTTCCTTCAAGGAAACATCTGACAGCAGCTAATGAGCTCATTATTGCTCACTGAACACAAATGGCTTTCAGAGTTAATACTCTGGAGCTCCACACCAGGAAAACCCTGGGGATACTCAGCCGTCTGTCTCTGTCCGTCCGTCCGCCCGCCCTTCTCAACAACCCATGGCTCCAGTGCTATCAGAGCGCTTTAATAACTCCCAGCTCCACGCTTTGAAGTCGCGGCCAGGCAGCTAAAGAATCCCATTCCCTCCGCTTCCCTGACAATGGGCCGGGGGAAGGGGCCGACCGAACGCCGGATTTGGCCCTTTTCTAATCTGCGGCCATCAGGATTTTACCTGCCTCCCAAATCCTAAAGCCGACTTTAAAAGGCAGCCAGACACAATTATTGGACACATTCCCTCTTTTCCATTAACTTCAAGGAATGTTCTGGGTTTAGTGTGAATTAAGCTATTTCAGCAGCATCTGTGGCCGGAAAATAATCCATCGTTGCTTTTTAGCAAAGTTCTTTTAATAAAAGTAAACAATAAACATTAAATACATGAAATCATGAAAAATGCATTTGTCTTGTAAACGCTGCTTGATCTGTGCAGATTTCTCTCCTGATTCACACCAGAACACTTTTTCACTGGAGGAAGCGTTATTATGGATTATGGACTCGTATTTTACTTAAAAACGTCTTAATGCTGTCCTTAATGTTAACCGATGGACTGGAGTGGTGTGGATTATTGTGATGTTTTTATCAGCTGTTTGGACTCTCATTCTGACGGCACCCATTCCCTGCAGAGCATCCATTGCTGAGACACTGATGCAATGCTACATTTCTCCAAATCTGATGAAGAAACAAACTCATCCTAATCTTGGATAGAGCAAATGTTCACAAAATGTTCATTTTTGGGTGAACTATTCCTTTAATTTGACAAAATCACTCACTAACGTCTGCATATTAAGTTACGTCATAATGTTAGTAAAAGTAAAGCTGGCGACATTAACAAAACACACACAAAGACACCAGAAAGCGACTGTTTGCATGGAGCAAACACCACTTGTGAAAATTATACATGTGTAAAACATCACCAAAATTTGATCTGCTTTAGAAAACTATACAAATCAAATCATAAACAGATTTTACTGAATAATTTAAAGAGCTTGAACAAAAACATGAGCTTTTAAACTCTTTTGCAAGTGCTTTACTGTGATATTTGCATTAAAAAATTGAGATTAGTTGACATTATTTGGCAGTAATTGATTTTATCCCATAATTGCTGCTTAATGGAGCTTCAGATGTATTTAAATCTGAAAATTCCTATAAAATGGCAAATAATGTGACCAACATGGTACATTCTGTGTATAGAAAACTAAAGCTGAAGTTTGCATCAATGACTCTGTTATTTTCCTTTGAAACAATCTGTATTGTAAAAACGAGGTAAAACAGGAACAAAGCACTCACTTGCTGTAATCCAGAAATACGTCATCTTACAGAGATTCCTAAACACTGAGTGTCAGATTATGTATCTGCCGCGGGCACAAGCATCAGTCTGTGTGGAGGTGTCTGCTTTCAGTTCATTTAGAGGACAGGATTACAGCTGCTCTGGGGTGCAAAGTCAAACCGCACTTATAATGACAATACAACACTACGAGCGGCTCCACAAATGTCAAACCATCCCTAGAGCTGGGCGGCAAAATCACGTCACTTGATTCTGCTTACACTTATACAACTGAATGACTTTAATCAGAGGAAATTACGGCAACAAGAAATCTATGGAGTGGCTTTAGCATCAAAGAGAAACGACATGTAGACAGTCTTTCGAATGATTTTTATATATGAGTTCTGGAAAATAATTTACACCAGCTCAGCTGCATTATGAACCATCACAGCACAATTCCTCACTATTACAAAGAGAAACAATAAATATTTACTTTGCTGTTTTTTTTCCAGCCTAAACTTTAAGAGCCCAGTGGACTCGCCTTTAATGATAAATATAGTCAAAAATGACAAAAAAATTAAGATTTCGTCATCATTTACTCACCCTCAGTCATATGCACAAGTCACATGATGTACTTACTGTACATGATTACTGTATTTTCACGTTTCTGATCACCTGAAACGTGCTGTATCTTATTTTCCAATGTGATGTATGTGATGCAATTAATGTCAAACACACAAAACAATACATATAATAAATATTGCTTGCTATAAAAACATTAGTTTTGAATGAATATTGTTTATAATGAATGCATGAACGAATGAATTGTGTTTGTTTTAAAGTTATATTTTTCAATCCTGTTCTGTTCTCAATAGCATTAATATAAATTATTTGTTGTGGTAAGAGGGAACTAACATACATGTTTATAGTGTTTATGATGTGCAAATGTTTGAAACATTCTTTCTGAATGTAATAACAAAGTGTGAAATATGCAGTGATTTTTTTTTTCTCTCAGCAGTGGAATTTTGATCCGGAAAATAGAGTCTATGACACGTCTTTTGTATTTTATAGGAGCTTGGCAGTAAAAATTCACTATCCACTTTAGGTAAGTGGAAGACAAAAGTTTTGATAATCTGCTCAGGATCTCCTTTGTGCTTCATGACAAACAAACGATATTAATAATCTGGAGTTGGAACAATATGAGAGTTAGTAAATGATGACAAAATGCAAACTCTTCATGCAATATTTATTACACAGTTTACAGGCTGCAACTACTAATCACTGGAAACCGAATGAGGCAACTCCAACAAACCTTCAATCAAACAACAATGACTGTTCATCCCTGCAACTCATCAAGATATTGTTAACGAAGATTCAGTTTACTGCAGAATAAACATGGCAGCACAAAACTGTGATTACAATGTTTTCAAAAATCACAAAGAGAAGATTAGACAGCAGCATAATTCAGATCCACACATGCATTAGTTTTGTTTGCTTAGGCATAAATACGCACAATATGAGAAATTGCAGATTAAATTGCAACGAAATTCGAAAAACAATATTCACAAGGAAATGCTTGTTCGGATCTAAACTGGAACAAGTTATGTAACAAGACTAGTTTAATCAAATGACTCGTGGTTAGATTGTTTGACCCTTTCACATTAAGAATCAATTTGATACATTTCTGTCCATTTCAAAGAATCAATCCAGTGACTTTTGAGACTGAATTTTGAATTGATTCAATGAAATGAACCATTTGGGAGAAATAAATTAAACAATCTCTAACACTGTTTTTAGTACTGAAGTTTAAAGGGGACCTATTATGTAAAAATCACTTTTATAAGCTGTTTGAACACAGTTGTGTGGCCGCAGTGTGTGAAAACAACCAGCCTATAATGTTAAAAATCCACCAACTCATTTTTTTATAAAACCAATAAATCATAAACAGTCTCTCCAAACGAGCTGTTTCAGATTCTCCCTCTGTTCACGTAACTGAGGGGAAAAAGTCCTGTCCATTAGTAACGCTCTCTACCCTATTAGCATAAACATAGCCCTGAGTGAGAATATGCGCTCTGCCATTACTGGAGATATATACACTGTCAGCAGCAAAGAGGCTTTAGTGTTGTGTTTTGGGATGCACTAATGAACATAGGAGTCTCCATAATCTCCCCTCATCTGAGCCAAGGACACTGTGTTTAAATTACATTTTCGAAGGAAATATCCCGGAAAAAATCAGTAACGTCCCCAATATGTTTAGGAATTAATAGCAACGCTTCGTGCACGAAACGTCAGCTCCAGACAAAGTAAGTATCACGCGTTTGTTTTCCAAATTGCCTTTCTGAAAGAGCTTTTTGCACTCTGTAAGGCTAATTGCTAAAGCTACCATTGTCTCTTGTGTGTTTGCACTGATGCTGCCTTCAAGTGCTGCCAGAATGATCGTGAATAGGA
>JAFVLL020017796.1:0-23823 GCA_021397915.2 Tor tambroides | reverse complement strand
TTCCCATGCTCAACACAGAAATAAATCCATCATAAAACATTATTCTCATTACATAATAAACAAACAAACAAATCAATCAATCAACCAATCAATGCTTTGTTGTATATTGTGCACAATATTATGTACACAGTATTTTCATAACATATTCACTAAGAAACAAACTAATTTATTAATCAAATAAGTTTAACATTTTTGAAAAATGTAAAAGAATGAAAAGTTACAAAATATTTGCATTATTGAATGAAATTCGGCATTATTTCTAATTCATTATTGCTAGATCTGAATGTGTGGTCCCAATACTTTAAATAATATAATATAATATTTGTTTATTTATTTTTATTTTTTGGACAACTAATCAGGTTTACAATCATCATTAATTAATGTTAATAACATTAACTGACTGAACATTACCACTGCTCCATAAGTGTCTTTCTTCAAAAGTTTATTTCTAATGGTGCTGTTATTAGATCTCCTCATATGAAGTAATTGAGCTGAAAGCAAACTGAGCTGTTCACTGGCGAGAAGTTCACATGGCAAGCGCAGACATGAAAAGATGTGCGAGACCCCTTCTGATGTGTCTCACCCCTTCACTGTCTGAAACCTTGTTACCCTCAAGCAGTGCGAGGGATCTGTCTCTCTCTCTCTCTCTCTCTCTCTCTCTGTCTTTTTCCTGGCAGGCATTACTATGATTAAATGATGAGCACACTTCGATTATTCATATAGATTCTTCTGCTTGTTTCGCTCAGCAATACTAACACTGGTGAAGCAGGAATGTGAATAAAACTCACCAAATCATCATGCACTAGGGCTGGGCCCTATGATCCTACAGTATATACCTTGTGATGGTAAGTTGGATATCAGGATCTCTTTATGTTAGTTCAACTTTATGTAGAAATGTGAAAATATAGAGTGAAACGTCCCAAAAAAATATGACAAGGAAGAACTTGTTATAAAAGGGTGTAACTAAAAGTTCAACTTGCTTCTACTGTATTTTGCATGTTTATTAAAAAAAAAAAAAAAAAAATCCCTATATTTTCAAAAGCCTATCAATTAAATGAAAAAAATAATTTTAATTTAAAAAAAATCTTAATTTATTTAGTACAGTATGTACTGCTTTTGCTTTGATGGCAATGCTTATAATATTTCTTATTGATTTTGCATCATCATTCCTTTGATTTTTTTTTTTTTTTACAAAATCCAAAAACCTGTGTTTATTTGTAAATTTAAAATAGATTTTGTATCAAACCAATCAGAATTTGAAATCAGAATTATCCAATTTATAATTATATTTGTATTGCTTGTATTGCTAAGTCTTTTGATTTTGGTTTGTGTCCATTAAGTTTGAATTCAAAATAGTAAATGATCAAATTACATAATTACATTTTGTTTGCGCATCAAGTACATTTCTAGTTATTTTCCAAAAACATGCATTTACCAAAGAAGGCCCTAAGCACCTTAGATGTTAAATGTTTAATTGTACCCCTGAGATTTTGAGTTAATATTTTAATAATAATAATAATAATAATAATAATAATAAAATTGCATGTTATTGGTTCTCTGATATTAGTTTATGGTTACATGACATGCAAATGAACAGACAGAATGTTTAATCTTTTTTATTAAAGTAAATGTTTTTTTTTAAATTATTTATATAGTGAGCTGCACATAGTATATAGCTCTAATCATTATATCATATTATTGTTTCAACGGTTTCAACTATTTATAAAATGAACAACATAATACTTATTTAATTCATTTGCAACGTTTAATTTGATAATCACACTGTGCTATATCACTATTTTAGTTTTAATTCAATATGTTGTGCAGGCACTTTTATTTTAATTTGACATTTGATTTAATTATTAGCTTTTAATCAACTCATGGACCTCCTGCAGTTTTCTCACAAACACCCAACAGGGCATTTTTTGGTTGAATTTGCAGCAGAAATATTGTGATGTTGAGTGTAATAAGTACTCATACTGTGATGAGATTTTGTACAGTCCACCCTCAGCATTAAATGTTGAGGAACAGACAGACAGACAGACAGGGAGGGAGGAAAAGAAAAAGGGGCGCACACATGCAGGCCTCTTAGTGCGGTGTGAAGTGGCGGAAGTTGACATGATGGAGAGTGTCAGAGTCAGGCCTGTGAACGTTTAACTCTCATCTCTTATTCACTCACAAGCTCCGTACAGCTGCACCATACGAGAGAACGCTGATTTATTTTGCATGACAACTATGAATTTTAAGTACGGCATATTAAAAAAAAAACGATAATATCTCTCCGCCTTCTCTAAATGTTATTGCTCTTTAGTGGAGATCTGATGCGAGGTTGAGACCTGCATTGAAGCAAGATCCTGAAGATATGGAAAGACTTTTTCAGAGTCCACTATTTAATTAGGTATTTTTCCCATTAGTTTCTCTACATACAAACAAACCAGCTTTGAGATTAATTCAACTTTGACTTAAAAAAAGAGAATTGAAAAAGAATTGAAAATGAAAAAAAAAAAGGTTGTGACTGTGACAGTTCAATATTAACTCTCGATTAATAAGGCCTGTTCAACCAGGAACGATAACTATAAAGATAAATACAATAACAATAACTATATTAGTGTCCATACCAGTGCACAATAACATTCTGTTTATTATAAGCATATGCTCATAATAAATGCTATGAAATGCTCAAGCTCTTTAAAGCAGGATGGATTCTAAATGGTTGTCAATGTTTTTATCATTCATTTGCTGGATATAATGTTTTGAAAGTGATTCCAAATATATTGTTCTGTTGTGCCGTTATCATTGTAGTTGTGGTGTGGACTCCACACCATGCTATTTATTTACATTTAAAATGATTTTAAAAACTATATTTTTATTGTTATCGTTATCATTTTTTGTTTAAACGAGCCTATAGTTAACTGCTATCTGCTAACTTTCCATGGCAACAGTGCCTTCTACTAAATCATCTGCTATTAATTCAGCTTTTTAAATGAATTATTTGAAATCAAACTGAAGTGACAATGAAGTGTGGCTTTTACAGAAGTATACAACATCACCTAACAACCTTGGTGGGTCTGTATTGTAAAGTTTATACAGATTATAACTAAAAATCAAATTCTCTAAGGAGAAAATTAAAACAACTTTAACTTAAGGAATCTCATTGTTGCAGCTTTTTTTTTTTCACTAGTGCATTTCATGTGATGTTGCAGAAAACACTGATATTGAATACAATGTGGGGGGAAAAGTCACAAAATGGTGAGTCCTCAGTTCTTAGAAATTCTCCTTAGTACACATCCAAAAGAGTGTGTATAATCTCATTTAAAGTCTTGCAGTCAGCATGAGAGGGGCTTCAGGCAAGAGGGGCTCTAAATGGTATTCCCATAACGGCTTAGTTGATGTATATTTTTAATATCCAGCAATATTACAGGCTCCTGTAATAAAGAGAGAGAGGGGAGCGCTGATGGCAGCTATAACCGCACATCAAACAGAATCTCCCTTTATTCATTTCAGCAGCCATAGAACAGCACCTAACTATTATTAAACAAACCAGGGAAAGCCACAGGGAGCACAGAAGAGAGTTTGATATTCACAACATGTGTGAGTAAATGTTGTCTTTTCACAAACAACATGGATGTGTTGAAATAAGACTTTTCAGTTCTGAAAAGGTGACATTCTATGAAATATCTGTAAGAGTCTTTAAAATGGTAAACACTGTGATAAAGTGATGAGGTTGACCGTTTGAGTTACACAAGGTGTTTGTATACAGATTTAAATGCTGATGTTCATGTAAATATCCTTTCAATGATTATTTAGTGCTATTATATCATTTAGCCTACTCTGATGAATAATGTTTGCATTGGTAAAAGCTCTCTGTTTTAAGGGTATGCATTAATTGATAACATGAATATACTGAGTGCATTAATACAGTTAATACATTAATACATGTACATCACTTTGGATAAACTAAGTGCTAAATAAATAAATGTAATGACAAACATAACATTAATTTCCATGATTCTCGAAAATGTAGCTATTTTTGTGCCTGTGATCTACTAAAACCTGGGTCAAAAATGTTGTTCAGCTAGTGTCTTGCAAGGAAAGCATCACATTTAAACAAGAAAGTAATCAAGGCAAGCATGCATATAATATTTATCTCTCTCTCTACACACACACAAACAAAAAATGAGTCAGAGCGTGGTGCATATGTAGCCTTTAATGGTCTTTATTGTCAGTTCAATGAAGCATATAAGTGGAGTTTAGAGATGCACACGGGTTAAAAAGCATGGAAGATGATCGTCTGATGGAGATTCAGACACTCATTATAGTGGCAGAGCAGTCAATGATCTTGGAGCCAAAAAAAGGTAAATATTTATATTTTTATACAATGTGTAAAACTGTAAAAATGACAACGACACATCACTTGCATTCTTTCAGTGCACAAACAGCAACTGAGCCTTAAAATATTATTGGCAATTTGGACCAGCATTTACGGCTGGGTGTGAATTAACTATGATAACTCCATTTGTGTTTTCCACTTTGATGGCCATGTTGAATATGATTAGTGTGTATGGTGTATCATGCCGTATGAATACAGAGGCTGCAGCAGCAACTCTGGGTGTATATAATCCATTTCAGCCCTCATTTTATCACCAGTACAGGGGCACCCTGGGAAACTAGGCCACCTCGTCACATTGCCACGCCTGAGTGGGCCATCTACCCCCTTCTCTCTCACAAATACACACACTCATTGCCTTCTCTGTGCAGGCCAATAGAGTGAGGTATATTCTCTGGATTGGGAGGGGCAGCGTGAGTGTGTGTGTGTGTGTGTGTGTGGCTGGTGGAGTGCAGCAGGCTGCCATGCTGAAGCAATTCCCCCTTTTTCTTGCACAATTGGTCACAGTCTGAGCATGTGCTCTCTCTGATACTGAAGGCGAGGGAGCGCCACCAGACCCACACAAGGAGAAAGATGATGATATAAATGGAATCAAGAAGCAAAACACCTTTTCTATCAAGCTTAATGACCGATAATTGAACATCACAAAATCTGTCTATATTTTTAAAATACACAATAATCCTACACTGAAATTTTTTTTTTGTACATATGTATATGTATGTGTGTGTATGTGTGCATGTTTGCGTGTGTTTATTAGCAGATATTGATTAGCAGATACAATATGAACCATTTAGCGTTTTTATCCAAAGCAACTTACAAACCAGGAAAATCACAAGCAATTTTGCATAAGAGACAACAACATTCTTTACAAAATGACAAAATAGAATGGTTCACTATAAAGACGTGAAAAGCAGAAGAGAAAAAGAACGCAAGGTATATTAAATGTATTTTTCTTAGTAATTGTGTGAGAAAAATGTACAAAAATGCAAATAATAGTTCATGAAAATCTTGAAATCCCCTCATGAGAGAAGCAACTATCTGAATCAAGAATTATGTTCTTTTGAGTCGGCTCTTTTGAATGAATTAAGTGATCCTGTTAAAAAATTAGACTAAACCATTTGACTCACTCACGCACTTATTTCACTGGAGCAGAAGAAATTATGACCAAATTTATATTATAGTATTTGTAATCTTTTAATACCTTCTGTTTTTTATTTATTTTTTATGCATATTTTTAGGGATGTTACATATTTTTACTGAAAAAAAAGTACTGAGAAACTGAGAGAAATATATTTGACTGAAGACTGAAATAATGCAGATTCAACAGCACTAGTCAATCTCAATACTATATAAATTAGGGGAATATCAGAATTTTGTTTTCATTATGACCGTATACTGCCCTTGAAATTCTAGGTAATTTAAACTAATTTTTGACCATTACATCTGTAAAATACTATGTTTCTAAAGGGACAGACCACAAATAAAATAAAATCAATTCTGGTGTTCCCCACGGCTTTGTCCTGGGCTGCTCACATAATGCAAAATGCAAAACACAAGAGTTGAAAGGCTACTTTTATGTAGAAATCTTGACAGATCCTATCTCAAAAAAATACAGTCTTCAATTAATTTTCAATTTCAGTAGTTCATTTTTGTTGATCTAAATGGGTGGTGATGTTTAGACAAAAGGAAAGTGACATAATGTGAATACTGGTGGCACTGCTCTGTTGGTTTGGTCTTCTCCTCATGCCAGAACGGGCAAAAATGCTGTGTAGTGGGTTTAATGGAGGGGATGTAAGTCTCTGCCTGCTCAACAAATAAACAGTTCACCAAGGAGCACAATACCGTACACACAGCAGTCAACAGGGCAGAAGACCCTCAGGCCCAGACACACACACACACACACACACACACACACTCTCCTAAGATAGAGTGGCACAGACCAAACAAAGGAACATTTAGATATAATACATGTCTATTAATAGCAATCTGATCACATCACAATCAACATACATTATTTCAGTCATATCCACACACATTTCGACACACAGACACACACACATACAATCAACAAGCTCCACTTGACAGGGTCTTACTTTTAACGGTGAGGTACATGCTCTTGCTGATATCGGCTCCCACGTCATTGCTGACCTTGCACAGATAAAATCCAGCATCTTCCTCCAGGATGTGTTTTATGAGCAGAGAGCCCTTCTCCAGGAGCTGGATACGTGAGCCAGAATTCAAGGCGATGGGCTGGAACTGAGGGACGCCAGCACCTGAGACAGAAAATGGAAACAATGTAAGATCTATATACACTATATGTTTAGAAATGTTGTGTATTTATATTTTTAATATGTAGATATTTATAATGAATACATCATGTTATAATTTAATTTAATTTACAAATATTTAATTTTTAAAAATGCTACACTAAAAGGTATTTCATTCTAGCATAACACATCAAAAATGACTGCTTCATGAGGCAACAACGCTGTGATATATAATCTTAAAAATCTGATAATCCAATAGCATTACACCCTTTTTTATGATCAATATCAATTATGTTGTGTTTACATCTGATGATTTCTTTATTGGATTTGAAGATCTCTGAGGGGAATTGTTTTATATCTGGTGTGTCATGTCTGGATTAGGATTAGATGACACTGTGGGATTCAATAATATGAAATAAACCATAATACCACATGAGCAACTTAATCTGACAAAGCAACAGCCTGTCTGGGCAACAAAATAAAATAATCTTGATTGTCAACGAAAATAGGTACAGACTTTCAGGATATCCACCTTAGTTTGCAATGTGGAAATAAGCTATTTTCTGTGAATGTACAAGACATCTGATTTATTAGCCATTATAGGTGCAGTAAATGGTCAACCTATTTGTGCTACAAACCAGTGTGTTTAGAAATAAAGCATGACAGTACACTAAAATAATATACCAAGAAATAGCAGTTTGCAATAGCACACACCTTTTGTGTAGCTCAAAATAACCAAAAGCGGATGACACCTGAAGCCTTGCACATTTAGAAATGGACCTGCTCTTTTGTTAAAAATAAGGTGGATACTGTACAGAACATTTCTAGATGCTGGAATACTGTACCTGTTATGAAGTGTTGGGGAACTTGTATATGTAATATAAAGAAAATTGTAATGGAAACTCCATTCATTCAGAAAGCAAATGGAAATTTATTTTCTAAATGTAGTAATTTGATTTCAGAGAATGTAACATTCTCAATCTAGAAAAAGCGCTCCTTTACACACAATGCCTCTATAACCTCAAGGACTCCATCTGACCCTCTTTTCTTTCATCCAAGCCCTGTTTAACGTCACCCTCCCAATGTGCAGCCTGTTTTTTTGTTGTGTATATGGGTTTCCATTTGTGAGCTTTCATCTACAATGTGTAGTGAGGGCTTCAAAAGCTCAGTCCCCTTCAGGAGGAATCAAGGTCGAGCGAGTCACCTGCTCCTGTTCTAATCCAGTAATCCAGCTTCAATGGCCTCAATGCAAACACACACCTGTGCCCAGCCCACCTGTCCAGATAACCCCAAAACCTGACTAAAGTTAGGTCCACACCAAATGTGTCTGTGTTGGGTCCCCTTCATTATAAGGTCCTACCTTAGGCTAATTGGAGATTGGAAAAACAAAACACCTTGTCAAAAGTATAATGGAAACTTTAGAACAGCTATCATTCAAATAGCAGCTGTTCTATTCATATTCGTTCATATGCAACTGTTCTGTTCATACTGTTATGAACCCAGAGTGGGTTATATTTGTGGTTTGGTTTTTTTGTTGGTTTTTCTTGCGAGTCGGCTGTGACAAATGGGGGCTCGTCCGGGATAATTCATATGTAATAACAATAATAATGGCTGAAAATAGTTGGTGTTAATAAACTAAATATATTTGAGAGGAAAAATCTCCTTATCAAAATGCACAAAGGCTTATTTTTTATGCAAAATTATTCTTTTTCTCTGGATTTTGAATAAAATGTAAACAGGAAATGCTTTTGTTAGATTCACCAGTTTCTGCAAGAATATTTCAAATTGATTACAATCTTTTATATTTTTGCCCATTGACACTGGTAATGTACAACAAGAAATAATACACAATTACATACAGTATTTGCAAACACTAGCATACCTTTTGAATGGTTCCATACTATAGTGGGGATTGGATTTCCCTTTGCCGAACAATTCAGGATCACTGATTTCCCATATATGCCGTCCTGGTCTCTTGGCTGTACCTCAAAATGTGGTGGAACTGAGCATAAAAAGAATATACATTTTTAAAAACAAGCATAATATAAAAACACCATTGGAAATTTCTGTATTTAAATCTAGTTTAAAGACAGTTTAAAGAACAAGAACTGAAAAAGGTTTTCCTTTTTTTTTTGCCAAACTCGTAAAACTTAAAATGATAAAATTCTAATAAGAATAGCTAAATTCATCTCAAACCTTTAACGATGAGCTGTATACTATGCTCGACAGCAGCAGCCTCATTACGGGCAATACAGGTGTAACTGCCATTATGAATTTCTGACAGGTTTGAAATGCGTAATGAGCTGGTAAAGTCTATGTTGTCTATGGTGACACCCAGGCTGGCATTGATTGGTCGTCCATCTTTGTGCCAGGTTATAGACATCGGCAGGTCGCCGGATACGACCACGCAGGGGATGAAGACACGCTGACCGATGGAAGCACTCTGAGAGTCGGAGTGTTGGATCAGAGGGGGCACTGAGAGAGAGACGGTGCAGTAACACAGACGCTTTTAGAAATGCACCACCAGATAAAATCGCAAACAATGCAATTATAATATAAAATCTTAGCATATTATTGCACAGCAAAAGTTTGATTTAGTGTATGGCTATGACAGTACAGTTACGACCCTAGTCTCCTTATATCAAATACAGAGCAAGCTTCATATAACCACTGACTAAATGTGATGCAGGAAACGCTACATGTAAAATGAGCAGTTGGTGTGTTCTAAGCGGTTGTGACAAACCGCTCAGAACACACTCAATATGGGCTGGTGGACAGAACATATGTGATCACACATGTACAATTATCTGTGATTTGCAATAATAAGGCTTCAGTCAGCCTTCATAACAAGTCATTACAGCTCAGAATCTAGAGATTTCACAGAGGAGGAGGCATAATGTGAACTAATGAGGGAGAAACAGTGCAAAGAAAGACAAAATAAAGAAGACTATAAAAGGGCTCTTTCGTCTCCCGGTAAATTCGGCATAATGTGTTCCCCGGGGACTTCGCAACCATGGTGCTAGTCAGCCTGTCGCGTTTGAGAATCAATGAGTTAAAATAACATTGAAATAAAGCAGCACTTCAGTGCTTATTTAATTCACAACAAAATGGGGATAATGGACTCCAGGGAATCCCTTCGCATGCTTCAGAATTTTAAGCATGAATGGAGCAAATTAGCTAACTCAATCACATCAGGGTTTTTTTTCTCTCTTTATGACTTTGAACTCACAAAAACAGATGTTTGCTTGGTTATTACATAACAACGGTATCAAATATTTGCAGTATAACTAGTATTTATTTTAACTTTAACAATATAAATATCTAAATTATTCTAATTGGTGCTCTAACTGTGCTTTGAGGTAACGCTTGTCATGTTGGAATTACCATAGCTATGAGATCCTGTAAAAATCATTACCATCTTTGCAGAACTTGTAATTGGGTAATTGGTAAGTGACATGAAATTCTTTTGTCCTGTTAAAATGTCCTGTGGTGTGAAATATAAAACTATTGTAAACAGCATTTTGTTAACTCTTTTATAATTACAACATATGCAATTGGTACATGATCTCATACTGATTACATGGAATAAATGCAATATTTGTAATTTTTCTTCTCTCCTATATATACTGACATTACATGAACACGCATCCACTCCCTAATCACGTGAGTGATGGAATTATATAGCATTCTATCACTTTTAAATTTTAAAACAGTATCCTATAACAGTAGGATTTCTTTTGTTCCCAAAGAAAAATGGAATTCATTTTTGACATTCATTCATAGTTAATTTGGATTGATTCATAGTAATTTTAGGTAATTACATTTATATTTTACATTATATTTTTACATTTTTTTAAGAAAATGGTATGCATTTCCATGCAAAATTGGCTTTCATAATGCTACAGTGCAGTAGATGTTGCTATGTAGTTGATAAAGTTTTCTTAAATGTTATTATTGCATTAATATGGTGATTTTTGATTTTTAGATGGTTGCTTACTGGCCTAAAGGTTGAATTGGAGTCATGCTAATATAGGAATCTGTGTGATTGGGAATTTCCCTTGAGAGTTAAAGAGTTCTTCATAGAGACTACACATCAAGTCACGTGATTTTGCTGCCTTGACCAACAGAAAGTTGTTTAGTTTGAAAGTGACATCGGTGAGAGCAGTGATATCTTGCAACACTACTAGTGGGTCTTTTTTTGGCCCACAAAATTTCACTTAAATGGATGTGACAGCACCATAGGTCAAAAAAGCCTACTCTCAATAAGTTTCTTTGATATTCTGGTCTTCTTTAATAAGATCTTACCTTTCCTCAACAAAACGCACCATTTGAGTTATCTTTCATGTAGCACAGATGTTGTGGGACAAGTACGCCAAGGTGTTAGTACTTAGGGTTTGTGAATTTGCGAATCATACGACTGAACATTAGTGATGCTAACCCAAAAAAACACCATTGAATATGAACCAATATTAAAATCTAGCTGGCAGTACCTTTCACTGTCACATGGACGCTCCTGTGAATTTGTTTCTCTGGATCCACCAACACGTAACATGTGTACTCCCCCTCGTCCGAGTTTTGCACATTGGACAGCTTCAGTGTGCCGTTGTTCTCAAAGGCACGTTGGCGATGGTTAAACGGGAGCAGGTTGGAATCCTTATACCACTTGATAGAGTAGTACGGGTAACCAATGATGCGACAGTGAATGTACGTGTCCCTTCCAGCGATGGCAGTGACATTTTTCATTGGTCGAATACTGGCAGGACCTGTTGTGAGAAAGAACTGTTAGTATACAGAGCCTCTGAAAGTCAGCTGAAAGGCTTATGTATTACGTGTCAATAATTTGGTTTTCAGCTATTAGCTATATGTTCTGAACAAATTTACAGCAACTAACTAAATAACTAATAATAATTAATCCTAACTTCAGAGCCTTGTGGAGGGTTTTACTTAAAGGGATATTTGATTCGCTTATTATTTATTCACCCTCATTACACATTTGTGTAATTTAAAGAGAGTCATATGCATCTGGGATGACGTGAGGGTGAGTAAATGACTAGAGAATTTTGGTTTATGGGTGGAGAATCCCTTTAAGGTTAGACAGAGTTTAACCTTATGTAACTGAGCGCAACGTAACAATGACCAATGGGAGGAAAGGCAGTAGAACTTGATTCTGTACTGTCTTCAGTCAAGTACAAACATCTACTTCCAACAAACAACAAGGAGGTCTATCATACCTAGAAAGAGCTATCCATTGGCATGAATTACCATTCATTCCCATTCTTTTCCAAATTAGACAGAGGCTATTTGCATTACTGATACTCTTTAAACTAAGGGCAAATAATGATATATCAGTCGGTTGCGTTGGTCATATCAAAAGCTTTTTTCTGGCCTAATCTAACAACGGTGAGTTAGTTTAAATAGCCCTTGCAAACAAGACAGGCTATTTGTTTTACACACTCTTTAAAAATGAACTTAAATTTCAGAGGACAGTACACTGCTAATTTAAATGAGCTTTTGATATACTCTAGTTACAGCAACTGTCAGCTGAGGCTAAATGGCTGATACTAACCGTCCAAACCTTGACCTCTTGGTTTGCACTGATAGCAATTAAACTGCTGAATGTTACATTACTGTGAGCCAATAGAGTGCAATAGTCTGGTTCTGGAAGTAAAAGCTCCACTCATTTTTTCCAAAGGGAAATACATTTTTAGCAATAACCTTTAAAAACAGACCTACTGTGAGTTGTGAAGTTGTTAACTGATGGTTTAAATTAGTATAGTTTATTTTTAAAATAATCATGTTTGACAGCTAAATTCATGGTGAAAAACTGCCCATGATGCTGTACAGAAAATTCCAACAATCAGAGAGTTGTGGCGAGTACTGCGAAGTACTGCAAATTATGTAGTTGATTTGGTCTCACCATGCTTTCATAGTATGTAAATATATTTGTATATATTTGCTTCTTTTACAGGCCACTTAAAATATATTGTTTTTCTAGGTAAAATCAAATTTTAAAATAAAATAATTTTATTTTTCTCTGGGTTTTTTTTCAATTATTTTATTTGCACTGCTTCACTAGATTGTAATTCTTCCCCTCATAAAAGCCGTTAAGTACACAGTCTTGTACACAGTCTTTTTGTCTGATTTTCCCTTACTTTTTTCTTCAATTAAAAGTTTGTAATGTTGTGGCTCACCTTGTAGCTGGTTGGTTTGATTCATGGCTTATGATGCTTTACCAAAGACATTTTAAAAGTCTCTATAGGAAAAGGGATGGAAAAATACTTGCGAGACCAACGTCACTGAAAAGTGGGCGGCCACTAACACACTCTATACCAGCCCTGTTTAAAAAACCAGCATATGCTGGTTAGGTATGTTTTGAAGCATAGGTGCTGGTTTGAGCTGGTTTAAGCTGGTCATGAGCTGGTCATGTGCTGGACCTAAGCTGGTCCTGAGCAGGAGCTATATGGGCCATAACAACAGCCTAAATTCAACCAGATAAGGCCCACAACCAATTTTCTATCTGGGTAGTTGCGTAGGACGAGCTTAGGACCAGCACATGACCAGCTAAGGACCAGCTTAAACCAGCTCAAACTTATGCTTCAAAACATACCTAACCAGAATATGCTGGGTTTTTTTCAACAGGGATGGGTGTCCAAATCTGCTCCTGCAGGGCCACTGTTCTGAGTTTAGCTTCAACCCTAATTAAACACAACTAGTAAGTTGGCATGTTTGGAACTAAACTCTGCAGGATATTGGCCTTCCAGAAGCAGGATTGGACACTTTTGCTCTATATTATGCATTCCTACCTGACTGCAGCTCGAGGCAGATGACAAGAGCTCTACTGCCTTCGCTCCCATTGGTTTTCTCCACTCTGAGTCATTTCTCATTTGCATGAAGTTAAACTCTGCTCTTTGTTGCACCATCAATGGTCACTGGTCATGATTTTTCAAAGTGCCAAATTTCATTGAAAATAAATAACTTCAAGTTGCTTTGTTGCTGCAAGTTGGTGTCAATGAGAACATACCTTTTAGGAGCCTGCACTGCAATTACAACCTAAAACAATAAAATTCTCCTTCTAACTGAAATTTTCATATAGAAACCATACAATCTCTGAACAAACATGAAATTGTGTGTGCTTGTGGTGTGGTGTGGGTGTTTTTGAGGAGCTGATCTGACAAGCACCTCTTACGTTTATTCGAGCCTGGTAGGAGACCGATCCGGCCGAGTTGTTGCAGGTGCAGCGATAGACGCCCCCATCGGTGACCTGTGTGTGAGACACATTCAGGTAGCTGAGCACGTGGCCTTCAGTGGTGATGATGCGATCCATGCGGTGGTTGCTGTCTTTGATGACGGGGTCGTCGTCCAATGTCCAGGTGACGGTGGGGAGGGGGGTTCCTTTCACGTGACACACCAGCGATATGGGCTCATTCGGGCTCACCACCTTCTCGCTGAAGGCAGAGAGGATCTTTGGCGTCCCGTCTAGAGAAGTGGAAGACAGATTTGACTTGTTTTATTTTTGCAAATGGTTACATACAGCACTATGGATTGAGTATAAATAATAATAGAAGGTTTGAGTTTTACTGGATTTAGTGATATCCATACATAAAAGTATTAAACAATAATTTAAATAATATAATAATAATAACCAAAAAATGCCATTTATGAGTAATATGTGTGTGATTAAACTGACTGAAATTAAAGTCATTATTTTCTGAAAAGCTTGCCATGAAATCTCATTCACATCTGCATTCAGATTTAAAAATATCACACTGCTAGATAGGACCAAACATCAGTTTTTCTTGCATGGGATGTAAATTATTTTACCTATGTTGAATCAAGAATTACATTTGAGAGATACTACAAGTTCACAGTAAATATCAACTTAAATATGTGTTCGTTCCTCCCACAAATCATATTTTATTTCCTTTCTGGAGCTTGACTATGGTTATTCTGAACTGATTCTGCATACAAAAGGCTGCATGACAATTCTTCAAAAGTATAAAGTTGAAAAAAAAAAAACCTTCAGATGAAAGATGAAAAAAGTATCTTTAAGCAAGTTTAATTATGTGCATGAAATGTCCTTTAAATATTCTTAAATATACTCCACACCTGCAAAACCTAAATAAAGTACAGTAAGTTACAGTATATGCTAACAATTAACGTAAACTGTGAACTTTCACATTAAGTGTACGTGTTAAGTGTCATCTAATTAAGTACACACAGAACACAATACATTGAAAGCACATGCAGTACTGGAGGCAACATCAGTCACTTTGCTGTGCAAGTTGACAATAAATTGTTGACAATACATGGAAACAAAATTAAATATGCAAACAGAAAGATCAAACACAGTCCAGATGTAAAATGAAAATGTAAAGTCATTGAGAAATCTATAAATTTAGTTTTACTTTAAAAAAAAAAAAACTGAAACCAGGCTTTCCAACAAGGTACCAGTTTCGGCCCGTTTTGCATATTCTGAATATTTTCAAATACTTTATGCTAAAATATCTGTGGAATTAAACAAAACTTTAAAAATGCATGCACTATAGCTACCACAGGTGAACAAAACCTTACACAAAACACAAATAAAGATTATGAATTAATGTAAATGATTATGAAACTACCTCTTCACATTCACAGTAAAGAACAATGACAAAAAAATACACACACACTAGACCAAGCCAGACATTTCTTGCAAATCTTTTCAGCCCTGTTTTTCTATAGCATGGCACTTAATCAGATACAGCTGTGTTTTCAAGCTTAGTGCTGTTGAAATCTTTACTCTCTGATCATCCTGGCTTTTTTTTAACATCATTATAGATTATCAATATCCTCTTTATGCAGTTTTGTGGCAATAGGAGACAGTTGCCTCAGCAACCAAGCTGAAGCAACAAATCTTTTCAGCTGCAGGGCTGAGTAGCTTCAGCAGAGTCCAGCAGAGGGTTATATTAAAACACATGCACAGTTATACATATGCTCCACAATTTCCACAGCCAAATCCAATGTTTGTGTAACATTCTACTCACTAAGATGCCTTTATCTGATTGACTTTTGAAATCCACCTAGATCTACCCTTTATTATCTGTATATCCTACAATCATGTGTGTGCGGTTCAGCGGCTGGTTAGATAAAAATAGCAGTTGAAATAATGGTTTAAAAAAGTAAATCCATTAATAAATGCCAAACATTTTATTTGCATAACTGAGATTTGGGGTAGGGGCTTTGCTTGCTCCATTTGTATAAAGTGTAAATTCAAGCTAAATTCTTTTCTTTTTTTTATTGCATTTAAAGGAATTGTTCACCCAAAAGTAAAAATGTTGTCATCATTTACTCACCCAATTATTTTCCTTCTTTTGATCTTGTATAATTTCACTGAAGTTGTATTGACTATGTTTTATGGTGCTTTTTTATGATGCTTGGAAGTATAAATTATTATCCATATTTACTGTATGGAAAATAACATCTTTGTCTAATACATGATAAGATAAGAATGACATGAAGGTGACAACATTTTCATTTTTGGGTGAACTGTTCCTTTAAATCTAATAACAAATTTAATATATAGTATAAATATAATATATTTAGGTATAATAGATGCTAACACTTGCAAATGCAAATGCAAATGCAAATGCAAAAAAAAATCCAAAGTCCATTTTATGTCCTGCGTTGTTTGACATGATATGTTATGTCCCAGTACTGGCTTATTACATACCTTCTTCATACACTGAAAAAAATAAATTAAATTAAATTAAATTAAATTAAATTAAATTAAATTATGAAACGGTATACACTCTTAAAAATAAAGGTGCTTCACAATGCCACTGAAGAAGCTTTCTGTTTCACAAAAGGTTCTTTGTGGCGAATAAGGTTCTTCAGATTATAAAAAGGAAAGCAAGAGATTGTTCTTTAAAGAACGTTTGACTGAATGGTTCTTTGTGGAACCAAAAATGGTTCTTCTTCAGTAATTTAATACTAACAAATAACATTTCTTTACTCCCTTCCAAGTTGGACTCACCTTCCAAGACAACCTGAACTAAGTCTTGGGTGGACATCTTTCCATTTCGAGCAAAGCACTGATATGCTCCTCCATCACTCTTGGCCATTCCCTCCATCACCAGGTTCTCGTTGCTGATGCCCGTGATACGTACATTTACACCCTGATAGATCTTCTCACCATTCCTGTACCAGGTGATTTCATACTCGTCAGAGCCAGTCACACTGCAGAACAGCGACACTTGGCTACCCACACTGCCTCTCACCTTCCTTGGGCTCACCACTGCTTTCAGAGGCTCTGGGGTAGATGGAAACACACATATATAGACAATAATACACTTTTAATTATAATAATTATGTCTAAGTTCCAAGAAATTGACTATATCATCATTTATCCTCCAAAATTTTTTGCTAGTATCGCAAATGTTAGTCCTTTTGTTTATTTTATAATTGATTAATTTTGCAACATTAACACTGTTATTTTCTTGTTTATTATTGTGAAGCTGCTTTGAAACAATCTGTATTATATAAAGTGCTATATAAATAAATGTGACTTGACTTAAAAGTCTGAGATATTAATAATCCAAACTTTGGATCAGGACTATTATTGTTAACTAAAAAACATTTTTGTTACTTGGAAAAGAAAAAGTTAACTGAAATAAATAAATATTTATATAACAGAAAACAGAAAATATAAATTAAAGTCTAATTCAAAATGTTAACAAAAACTGTTGAATACTGTCACAAGATATCTTACGTTTAACCACCAGCCGTCCGACCACTTTGGCATTCCCGAAGCTGTTCCACACCTCACACACATAACTGCCTGCATCACTGGGTCGTGTGGCCTCAATGAGAAGGCCCGATACACTCTGGTGGTACCGGCTGTCTGATTCCAAGGGGCTGTTGTCCCTCAGCCAGCGATACCTGGGCGTGGGGTGACCGGACGCTTTACATGGGAGCTCAACCCGATGACTCACCATAACCTCCCTCCGTTCAAACCCATCCAGAATCACCGGAGCAGAGTCCACAGGTTCTAAAAGAGAGTGAGAGAAAATACATTTCCTTTATCATCATTTAAATATGCTGATTTGGTGCTCAATTAATGCGAACAATTATTAAAAATGGTTCTTATTGTCATCAATGTTAAAAACAGTTGTGTGGCCATTTCTGAAGGATCATGTGACACTGAAGACATGCTGCTGAAAATTCAGCCTTGCAATCAGAGGGATAAATTACATTTTAATATATATTAAAATAGAAAACAGTCATTTTAAATTGTAACAATATTTCACAATAGTACTTTTTGTACTGTATTTTTGATCCAATAAAGTATCAGATACAGTACATGAACACTGAATTAAACTACAACAAAATAAGCTTCCATAGAGATAAATAAGACCATAGTAAATGTAATTTTTGCTCCAACAGCAAAACAAAGTAACCACCATGCTTGTTCTTGTGGTTGGCAATCAGCCGATCTGTGTTCCCATGACATCATTTTCCACTGACTCCAGAGTAATTAGTCTCATCATTTACAGCTCAGATGATTGGCTCAAAACAACCTGGCTGCAGATCTGACCATGAGCAAAGATCAAATTGTAAATTTCAAATTGTATACCTCCTGGTCCCAGCCAAGCAAATACCATTGAGATGAATGAGAAGCCAGGCATTACAGGCTGCAAACTTGGTTTGTCTGTGATGTCACGTACACACCTTTAACAGGTTTCTTTAATCGGTTAAAGGTCATAAACAGCTTAAGCAAAAATTAGCGCACTTGGGTTTTTGTAAACCATTATAACAGATTTGTATTAAAAACAAAGTTTTAGTTATCGCGTATTGTCGTGAATGTACAGTATCTGTCTTAACCCAACCCAATCTCATGAGAATTTGCACACAGGAAAAATGTCTCCTTACATCATATTTTTGTCTTGTTTTCCAGCACAAATATGTAAACATTCTTAAATCAAGATACATTTACTTGAGAAGCAAAATGACTTGAAGGGATAGTTCGACTAAAAAATGAAGTTGAACAACACTGCATCATGACGTTGACACTATTGGAACGCCTCTGCGTGAGACGGTGTCTGAAGCATGTGTGGAAACATGCCAATTCTATTGGCCATCAGAATGGTCACATAGTTTAGGCACATCACCAAGAAAACTAGAAAACTGAAATGCACATCAACAGCTTCTTTGTCTTCAGGAAGCCGTTTGTATGCGCGGATGTGTGGACGTCTTTGTGTTCCTTAGGAGTTGAAAAGGAAAAAAATAAAGCAAAAAATTTGTCATGCACTAGCTCCTCTTTGGGCAGAAGGGAAGAGTAATGGGCCTGTGTGGCCCGCCAAGACTGGGGTCTAGTTGTGGCATACAGCCATCCAAAGCCAGGACTGATCTGAGGAAAGTCATCGTGACAAAAAGAGAAACAGCCCTGAAAGTTGTGGCTGCAAGGATTCCAGGGTATGCTCCCTCAGGGAGGAGATCGAGGCTTCTTGTCTTCTCTTTGAAACCTTCTAGGGACTTTTCTACTTACCCTGCCACCTTTGGTGTTTCGGAAGTCAGCAGTCTCCAGCGGGGATTTTGCCCAAACTCTGCTCAACAATGCAACCAGAAAGTGGTGCCCACCTTCTACTCAGAAAGATTAGAAAAAGATGCTTGCCCCTCTCAAGAAGCCACCCTTACTGCCTTGAAAGACTTCAGGTTGGGTCAAGAAATTTCTGTCTGCCAGTTCCAGAGGTTATTGGGTCTTATAGCAGCCACCACCAACGTGATATCTTTGGGGCTCCTGTACATGAAACGGTTTCAGTTGTTACTCAAAAGCAGGGGGATCCACCTATTGTGCAGCCCCCTAAAGAGGTTAAGGGCTTCATTCCCTTTCTATGTGGAAGAAACCCCAGTTTCTCAACCTGGTTTCCACACTGCCACCATAAGACAGGAACGATCTTCATTGTCGCCCAGCCCAGCGTGTCTGGGAAGGCTTACATCTCTTTTGGTACATAAACTGCCTGGAGATGAAGGCTGTTTTTCTGACTCTCAGGTACTTTCTCCTGAACCTACAGGGCTAACATGTTTTGGTGCTCTCTCTGAGGGCAGTCTATATTCCAGGCCATTTAAATGTGGGAGCAGACATGCTGTTGAGGCAGGGCTGAGGCTCAGAGAATAGAGACTCCACCTCAAAGTGGTGGAGTTAATTTGGCAGAAGTTTGGCAGTGCAGAACTGGACCTGTTCCCCTCAGAGGAGTCGACCCACTGTTCATGGCCAACGCTACATCTGTACATGGTCACTTACTTCATGTAATGCCTAAAACGTCTTCCTTCAGACATTTAGAAGCTGGTGACATGCAAGCTTAAGCTACATCACCTGACTATGCTAACGGCCAATAAAATGGGCTTTTTTTTTTACCATATTGCTTCAGATATTTTTATTTTTTCTACAGTGTAAGTATTGTATGAGTGTGGAATTACATATAAATTCATACAATCTGAATGATGAGCAAATCATACAAAATCTTACGAAAAATACCATAAGTTTGCAAATTCACCAAACTGTAAAATACTCATGATTCGTCTTGAGACTATGTTGGGTAGCCCTGTCCAAAATCCCTGTATAGTAAACAAATATATTCTAATTGGCTGACTGTGTCATAGACAGCATTTCTGCTTCCAGTGCAGACAGACAAATTTCTTGTTAATGGAAACTTGTTGCGTTGCATGTAGTAGAGTCCTTTAGCCCTTTAGCTGTGACTATATTCAAATGATACTGTAGAACGGTCTCTTGTACCCTATTGCTTAATCGTTTTCTTCCCCCGATTTTAAATTTACATTTGAAATGCAAATTGTGTAAATAATTGTCATATTAATTTTTGACCAAATCACAAAGTGCTGCCATCCATCTGTAGATACACGAGAGAAGGTTTATGTGAAGCCGTGACAGCAACACAAAGGCCCCTCACCTGATAAAAGCAGTCGGGCACTGTTGCTCTGTCTGGTCTCCCCTGTGTATCGGTGCCGCGTGGTACAGCGATAAATATTCACCGCGTCCTCTGACTGCACATCCTGAATATACAAGGCCCCCGTGGATGTAATAAGATATCTTGGTCCTGAAAAAAAGAGAACAAAACATTGTGGTTAGAATCGCTAACCCCAATTAAAGGCATATAACATGCTGGACTAGGTTATTTGACTTCATATTCCATCAAAAACAAATGTATGTAAAACATTTATTGCTTTCATAAGATAAGAGAATCCACACGTGATGTCTCTTTGAAGCCAGCGCTGGCAGACCTGAGGGAGCGGAGTATTGAACTATTGGACGTGACTGTTTTGCAACTGAGCCAATCGCTCAGTCAGTCGCCCAGAGCTTGAAACAGAAAAAAGCTTTCAACAACTGCAGCCATTCTTACAGTTCACACATACACAGCCGGAGAAACGTTACAATTACGATCGTTAGTTCTTAAAATCTTATTCATTTATTTTCAGGATTATATTGCATACACTAAAATGACTGCATAAATGGACACAAATGACTGTGATGTTGATGCGTACAAGATGAGAAATGGATCTTGTGGTGCACAGGGGGTGAAAAGAGAGAGGGAGACAGACAGAAAAGGAGAAATAGAGAGTCTGCAAGCATTGACCTAGTTAGAAATGAGAGTCCAGGATTTGATACCCTAGAGGGGGTTATAGCTCCTAGTTTACATGCAGTCGTCTGAGACCTGCTACCAGCAGTGCAAATGGAAAACTGGGAAAATGCATCTGTGCACTGTTGTTTTGAAAAGGTTAAAATTAGAAAGGGGGGAAAAGGGGGGAAATTCAAGCACGATTCTTAGATTAGCTAAACTGTGTTGTGGAATTTGAGGATCACATAATTTCACAGCTATTTCATGGCGTGTTTTGTAAGTAGGCCCTTTTTCAGGAAGCGATGATTATGATCACATATGTGACAGCTTACACACTTTCAAATTCAAGAGAAACATTTTGATCTGACATACAGAATAGAATAGAATAGAATAGAATAGAATAGAATAGAATAGAATAGAATAGAATAGAATGGAACATTTATTGTGACACATCCAGGTCTGGTAGAATTTCCAAGACCACACATTTACATAAACACACATTTTTTTTGACACCACCACGCACTGTTTTGATGTATTAAATGTCAAGCCATGTGCACAAATATGGAGTCTGCATCCACATTATTCAGTAGAGATCTTCACAGATTTCCCCATGAATTTCAAATTTGTTGTCAAATTTGTTCTTGCTTTCAGGTAGCACCATTTATATTCATTTCAGCCCACTTTGTATGTTACGATATGTTTAATTAATACTAACTTCAAGGATTACACAATCAGCAGAGAAAATGCCTTTTCATTATCAGGATTATCAGGAGAAAAAACAAAACAAAACAAAACAAAAATCAAGGCCTATAAACTAAAGAATTTATGAGAGGCACACAATTTGCTAAACAAAATAACCTAAAAATAAATTCATGATCATCTCAATTGACCAACTAACAACATATTTAACTTCAATGTCGTCTGCCGACGCTCCACGTGGGTGACAGAAGGCTGGACAACATGTTTCCAGCTAATCAATGTTAAATCCAGGATCCAGACTGCCTGTTCCTCAGGGGATGAGAGCACTAATCAGGGATGATTAAGGTCAGAGTTCCTGGTTAACCTGGACTTGGATTTCTCAACCTGCTCACCACACCCTTCTGCCACCAGGCCGACGCAAGACCATACTGGGATATGGAGTTTGAATACAAGTGCCAGGACATCATTTAAGGACTAATGGGTAAATCTCACAAATCAGCAGCAAGAAATAAATTATATTTAGCATCAAGAAAATGTAGAAATAAACGTGGTTTATGCAGTTAAACAGTTGCATTCACACATATTTATCATTTGATTTATATCATCCATCCTTTGTCTTTCATTCTTTTTGCTCTTTACTCTTTTTCCAGTGCCTTTCTCCAATTGTTTGCATGAATAATTCATTTGCAGTGCAGCCCCAGTAGTGCACCAAGACACAACACAATAACCGTTTCCACTTCACAACCATCTCCAAAATTTGTCGAAAATGACATGGAAAAATACCCAAGATGTTCTGGGTGTATAAATGAACTAAAAGCTCACAAATTTGAAAAGACTGAAATCTGGTCCCTCAATTTGAACCATCACATCTCTCAGCGTTGCATCTGTTTCATGACTCTGCTGTTTAGGTTGCGTTTATGGTCTTGTGTCATTCAAGCAAACAGACAGCCTCTCATATTTCCTCTATAAATTATTGAATTTTGTTGCAAACCATGCAAAAAAATGACCGGCAGCCACAGAAATGATTCATCTATATTTCAAAAGGATAAATACATTGTGCATGATGTGCCGTATGAAATAATCATGCATCTGGAGTGAGGCTGATACTGCATTCGCTGTGCATGATTTACTGTGGATGCTGGGTTAGTCAACATGAAAATAAATTTGTTTTCTTAATTCAGGTTGAATTTAATTTAATGCAAAAATGTCTGCTTAATATTTCTGCTGCAATATATCAGAATAAACACAAAATATGTGTATATCAATTAAATACTGACATCATAGCAATGGAGATTCGGACCCGTGCAAGTCATTGCCAGAAGAACTTGTGCTCTCACAATGCTCCAACTCAGCAGGGTGCCTGAATTGAGAATGCAGTGTATGTCTCTTTCAAAGACTGATAATAAGGCCTGTCGTCTCTGGACTAACAACAGGAGATTTCAGTTGCATGCTGGGAAAGTGGGGAGAAAGCGGGAGCACTGAAATTCATTTCAAATCCAGTGGATTACTACACACTTCTGTGAGCTAGTACTTCAAAAGCATGCACAGGACGAATTTCAGACAAATCGAAATGCCTAAAAAGCACTAAGTTTAAATGTACAGGCAATAATTGATTATGATTTATCCTAAAGAATTGAGATATTCCAAAATCCTGTTCATAAAACAGTACACAGAATAAACAGTGGCAGGTATTATTTATAGCGATTCGATAAAAAAGCTGTATTTGGTAGCACAGCTCTCATGATAGCTTCATTGATATTATTAGTGGAAGTGTGCAAGCTGAAGAGGAGAGCAAGAGCAATCATGACCCAATTACAGCGCTTGCTCAACTAGAGCAATTAACACATTTATATCAAATGAG